>OMKR01045201.1:30835-58876 GCA_900302355.1 Cyttopsis rosea | reverse complement strand
GTCCTTCTCCAGCATGATCTTCCCCGGCAAGTTGTCCTCGTGGTACTTAGCCATGTGCTTGCGCAGCGTGCGAGCGTCGATGTGCGCCTCCTGGCACATGGGGCACACGTACGGACGCTCGCCCGTGTGCGTGCGCACGTGGCGCTTCAGGGAGCGGGCGTCCGCCCACGCCACGCCGCACGTCAGACACTCGAAGGGTTTCACTCCTGAGGAGAGAGAGGGAGGAAGGAATGAAAAGCGAGCCAGAGGAAGCCGGTTTCTGGAACAGTTTCTGGAATATATTTTTAGAACTGAATTAGACATTTAAGACTTTTTAATGACCTACAGGCATCATGTAAAATAAACATTTTGACCAAAAGACGTCTTCTTTCTTGAACAATCAACTAGTCGAGGTTAGAAAGTGTTGTTTTTTTCATATTGACACAACCTGTATACTTCAACATCAAGTATATGGACTCAGCGTGTACAACACAATATGGTGACAAAATTTTGCCATGACATACAATGTACACTAGAGAGAGCCAGAGAGCAAGGAATTGATGATTCCTGAACTTTGTGTCCTTTCCTCCTGCTGATGCAGCTGCTCAGACTCCATTATGCACTTAAGTCGGTGATTAGATCTCGCAGTTTTCGAGAGCAGTTTTCGAGAGCAATTTTCTTTTGCGTGGCGGCTTAAAATATCTGAATTACATTAAATAGCACGAAGTGTGTGACTATTGAGCACAAATTGCTTCTCAAATATGCTACTGCAAAATGAAGCAAGGCGATGTGCTGTACTGGGAAGGTTCCTGTGAAGAAACCAGTAAGGCTACAATTAAACAAATTCTTTACACTAACTTCTATGATAGTAGTTGATAGATTAGCAATTTAATTCAATCTATGCAATCTATTTAGCGTTGATTACTATTAACCCAAAATGCAAGAATCAATATCCCAATTTAAAATTCAATTAGAGGGTTATTTACGCATTGTTTTCTAGAATTTCTAACACTAATAGTTTTTGCTATAACGGCTTGACCAACGGCCGTTTACATCAGAACGGGATGCAGACGACGACCCTCCCTCCCGTTTCACCTTGGTGGTTGTTGACGTGGCGGCGGTATTCCCGCAGCTGCGCGAACTTCCTGCCGCAGTGCTCGCACTCCCTCTCCAGGTTCTGCTTCACTCGTCCCTTCTTTCCGTGAGTGGCTTTCTTCACGTGCCTCCTGAAGAGCGCCTTCTCAAAGAACTCCTTCCCACACACGTTACACCTAAGCACCACACACACACACACACACACACACACACACACACACACACACAATTCTGTTGGCTACCATCACTGAAAGGCCACTGAGTGATCCAATGAGTAAGCACTTACTTGTAAGGCTCAGCTACGCTGTGCGACTTGACGTGGGAGTACCAGTCCTTCTTCCAGCTGTAGCACTTCCCACACACCTGGCACTGGAAGGGCTTCAGGCCGATGTGCTTGTTCATGTGCTGCTGCAGATCTTTGGCCTCGAAGAAATTCTTTTCACAGCTAGAACGGAGATGGAGCACAATTACCATGGGAGCACCATTTAATCAATTTAAATTAATTTATACAACACCTCATGTAAACGGGAGGAAAAGCCAAAAGCTACTCACTGAGAGCAGGAAAATGGGCGAACGTCAGGTTTTGGCTGGTGCTTCTTCAAGTGCTTGCTTAAGGCGGAAGCTCGGTGGAAGGTTGCCCCGCAGGTGTTGCAGAGGTATTTGGACTCACCTACAGGACATCAAAAGAACATCACTGTAAACACTAAAAGTATAGTACTGAGAAATAAAGCCTGTTTTATAGCCGCCGCAAATGAGCCGTGCGACTCTACTGCGATATTGGGCGCGCACTACCAGAGAGCACGAGCATTTATAGTTGCACGTTGCCGTGGTGATATTCTCCTGAAAGACTGGGGCCGGGGAGTGCCGTGGCCGGAGAGAGAGCGGAGGAAGCCCCGGCGCACCCGGGCCCCAACAGTGGTCAGACTTCATGTTTGATAATAATATGTGTCACAAACCATATGCACTCCTGTAACTTTCACCAGCAAAAAAAAAAAAAAAAAAAAAGAAATACAAAAAAATTGATTTTTTTATTTTATTATTTGCGGTGTGACGGTAATGAGCTCAATACCGTTGTACATGGCATTACACGGTAATGCGGTTATCGTCACAGCCCTAGCTATGTGCTGTGTTATAAATGATGGGAATCAACATTTTAAGGCCTGGGTTGTAGTGTGAGCAGACCTGTGTGCAGGCTGGTGTGCTCCTCCATGCTGCGCTTGCTGACAAACGACTTGTGGCAGTACTCGCACTGGAACTGCTTGGTGACATCGTGCAGCGCCCGGTGCATCTTCAGGCTGTGCTTGTGGGCGAAGGACTTGCCGCAGACCTTGCAGGCGTGCGGCCGCACGCCGGTGTGATTGAGCATATGGATCCGCAGGGAGTAGAGTTTGGGCAGCGTCTTCCCGCAGATGTCGCACACAAACTCTCGCTTGCTGCGTGCGGCCGCCTTGTCGTCCGCGTCGCCCTCCGCCTTCCCCTGGGAGCCCTGCTCTGAAGGCGGCTTGCTGACCGCCCGCTGGCTGCTCTGCTGCTTATGTCTGGCCAGGTGAGCCCGCAGAGAGGCTGCGTACTGGAACTCCTTACTGCACAGCTACCCACAGGATGAAAATATTGTGTTCTCAATCAAACCCCCATGTACCAAGTTGTGACAACATATAGTAAATACAGTATTATATCTCCTGTCTTTTTTTCCCCGGGCAAAGATTCCACATCGGCCGGCACGCACTGGCCGATGTGGGATCTTTCATTGCGAATCATGGGATCTTTCATCTCCTCAGACTCCTCTGTGAGAAAGCGAAACTCCTGTGCCATGGACACACGCTTCCACTCCCATTTGGAAAACAGTATTGTTAGTTTTTTTAAATTTCATTTTGAATAGGCTATTACAAAACAATGATTTTCGATTTTACTGTTGACACAGAAACAGTCGGTCGTTTAGTCGGCACATTTTAACATCTCTAGTTTGTACATGTTTTTAAATAGCATAAATGGACGGTAAAGTATAATAACTCCAATAACGCACCCCCCCCCATAGGATAAGATAAGACCTGTACAGCTCAAAAGTAGTGTCCCCCCCCAAAGTGTCTAAATCCCCCCTATGTGAAGCATTTAAGGGGGGAATCTCTCCCGTTTTGAAAAATGAATTTCAGGCACTGATTACTAATGATTGTTTCTTAAATATTTATTATGTGTAAATATCTTATGAAAGCACCAATATTTATATTTGATTTTGTCTAAACATCGCCCAGCCCTGTCTACTGGCAAGTATAAGTCTGTATTAATAGTTTCACCATTACTAGTATCACACAGAAAGTGCTAGTACTGATACTTACACTACACTTGTATCCACGGGCTTTCTCATGCTTCAGGGTGTGCATGATGAGAGCGTAGCGGCGCTGGAAGTTCATACCGCAGTCTGAGCATGTGTGCTCCCCCTGAGCAGAGCTGCCCGCCGGGGCTCCGCTCTCATTGGCTCCTGCTTCCTGCTCCGAGGAGGCGGCCTCCTCCGAGCTCGGCTTCTCCTCGGCCAAACTCTCCGCCGCTTCTGCCTCTGGATCCGCTTCCAATGTGGCCTGTTCCTCTGCCGGCCTCTTTGGCGGTCGCCCTCGCCTTCCGGGTTTGGCACCAACCTATAAGCAAAGTTATGGTCAGTCCATCCACCAGCACTGCATTCGTTCCTCCACTAAAGACTAGAAAACATTCCCTTAAAAGGGTAGGTTCACTATTTTTCAACCCATGTCTTGGGTTGAAATGCAGTGCAATGGGACAAACGTTTAAACCTTAAAAAATGTTAAAGGTACAATATGTTATTTCTGCCGCTAAGGGTCTCTTAATCAAAACAATAACAAAAAGATGTCTGATGCCGTCAGTAGTAGCGTGGGATCATGGGAGTTGTAGTCTTCCATTTGTCACGTGTGATTTATGGGGACTGCTTCTGCGACAGAACGTGGAGCAAATGGCAATAAATAATCGTGCTCTATCAAACAATAGTTGCAGTGTAGTAGAGTAATAGTAGAGCAATACAAACAAACAACAAAAAAAGTTTTGAAAAATATTCACGTTGAGTCCTCTAACGTACAGTAACGGTGGTGTTGACCCGCAATTTCTACCAGTAGAGGGGGTAAAGGGGATAGACGCCATGACAGGCGACTTAATGACAGGCGACCTAATGAAACGCTCCGTTACCAACATTAAAATGACGGATTTCTCTGGGTTTGAAAATTGTTGGAAACATGTGGGATAATGTAAGAACACAGCTCAACAAAATATATAACATAGGTCATAGGTCTAGTCTTTTTTTAGATTTTTTAATGCGGAAAAGTTAGTGACCCCTAGCAGCAGAAATTACATATTGTACGTTTAAATGTTCTAAAAATTCAATAACGATTGAATGAACTTGCATCATAGAATTATTATACATAATTACATTATTATTATCTTGTGAAATTTTTTTAATTAATTGTTTTAAATAACAATAATATCGCGTTTTATCAAAAAGTACTTGAATTTGCGATAAAATGCACAGTTTGTGGGTAATATTTTATGGTAAAATATATAAATATTGTCTGACAATACTGTGAGTTTCCCCTTTTCAAAAAAATGGGGTTTTTTTTCAAGGCTTTTTCAAACTTTGCACAGTGAGAAGCTGCAGCAAAGCGGTAAGAACCAACATTTTGAACCAGGGCCTGGTTTGAAAAATAGTGAACCTATCCTTTAATGTGTCATTCATAAACAGCTGTTCATCTGAGTGTGTGTAGGTACCTTGGTGGTGACGGGGCGTTGTGGTGTTGGCGATTTCTGTTCCTCCGCCTCCTCCTCCAGCCCCATGTGTAGTCGTGCATAACCACCCTCACCGATGGAGCGCTGGCGCAGGCGCCTCCTGTTCGGTTCATCTACGTCCTGCTTGTCTTCCAGGAGCTCCTCTGCAGAGCTGCAGACGGTCTGCGGCTCCTCCTCCTCCGTCATCATGACGTCCTCCGCCACCGGCTCCTTCTTTACCTTGGCTGGGCGACCACGTTTCCGGTTTTGAGATTTGGCGTGGAGTGGGGGGGCCATGGGTTCCACCACATGCGGCTCTGTTGTCGCCGTGGGAGCCGCTGGCACTGACAGTGACTCTGTCGGCGTGTCGGTGGGAACAGGATCTGCCAGCTTCTCTAACCCTGGGGGTGTCACCTGGTTTGGATCTACATTGACGTTAAAGACCCCCGCTTCCAGAGGACCCTCCATGTTTTGTGGCTGCTCCATGGCGAGGCACGCCGAAACCACAGCCAGAGACTCTCTAGCTCCCGCCTGGCCGCTGTGTGTGACCACCGTCATGGTCTCGCCTTCACTTCCTGTTCCATTGCGTGAGATCAGGGTCATAGTCTCTTCCGTCCCATCCTGCCCGCCATGCGTCACCAGAGTCACAGTTTCATTTTCCTGAGCCTCTCCGCCGGGGACCACCAGGCCTCCTTCTCCGTCCAGAGTCTGGGGGACCACCGCCATGGTTTGCTCCGCCAAGGCCTCTGTGGATTGTGCAACTACCGCCAAGGAACCATCTGCCAAGGCCACACCGGAGTGGGTGGCGAGCGCCTGGCCGTCGCTCTGTATGGTGACCATGTAGGCAGAGTCCTCTGGGAAGGCGTCCTGAGCGGCCGGTTGGCTCGACACCACGGTGTGGATGTCTCCTCTCTGATAGACAGTGAGCTTCTGCTCCTCCACTTGTTTGTGCACAGACTCACACAGTTGTAGCACCTCCGACATAAGCAAATGCCGCGCTAGGGTGGCGATGTCTGACATGACGCAGAAGTTGAAAGTAAGGTTGGAAGTGTAAGCAAAATCCAAAAGAGGCATGAAGCTGGCCTTGGTGAAACCTGTTGGGATAGAAACGGTGGATAAGTCTCAGCAAATAGGCAAAGCATTCTGTAATATGGAAAAGAAATGACTAGAGCTTACCAGACAGGTCCACCACAGCCTCATGTGTGGAGGCAGCGCCCTTCTCAACAAAGAGTTCATTAAAGTATTCACTGCATGCTGCCAATACAGCCTTGTGTGCACGGTGCTCTTCTCCTTCGATCAGCAAGGTGATGTCACAAAACTGATTGTTGAGGCGCTGCTGGTTGAGCTTGTCTAACATCGTCTGGCTGTGTTTAGGCAAAAACTTATTCACTTCCCCCTTACTGTCCACCTGCATAACACATACACACACACACACACACACCAATATAAGCCACCAGGATGTTACACATGTTGAAGTTGGCAAAGAGAAATACTTGGACACTTACAAAGACCAGCTCATGCTTGGGCCCCGTCTTGGCTGCTTTAGATCGAGGTTGACAAGATGTGCCAATGAAGTCCAAGTCAACATCTCCATCTTCATCCTCCTCCTCATCTTCTTCCTCCTCCTCATTTGTCTGTATAGCCGCCTTGCGTCTTCCGGGTCGCCCCACTTGTCGTGTCCCTGAACCATCATCTGTACTTCGCCGAGTCTGACACTGGGGACATTCTTTAATGTGGTCCTTCACATGTTTCAGAATACCTAGGATGTCAAATGTTTTGATTGTATGTTTTATATTTGTCGTGTATATGCTTTTCCCCCCCTCAAAAAACAGATAAATTCACATTAATAAAGGTGAATTATAAAATAATTTTTGATTGTTTCTGTTGTTGCGATTTGCACTTTTAAGGTTTAAGATAGATACAATCTACACAACAGTTTATTATATGATATAGATCAGTGATTCTCAACCTTTTTTCAAATATCCCCAGATCCTATGTTGAGAACTACTGATACAGATAATTTATATATACAGACAGGTGACAAATTAAATGAAAAACCAACATAAAGTATCTTGGTGTTGGGCCACCACGTGCCGCCAGAACAGCTTCAATGAGCACTGATTAGCATTGATTCTACAAGTCTCTGGAACTCTACTGGAGGGATGGAACACCATTCTTCCAAAAGACATTCCCTCATTTGGTGTTTTCATGATGGTGGTGCAGAGCGCTGTCTAACATGTCGCTTCAAAATCTCCCATGGGTGTTCAGTTGGATTGAGATATGGTGACTGCGAAGGCCATAGCAAATGAGTCACATCATTTTCATACATTGTCATCCTGGAAGAGACCACTAGCATCAGGATAGAAATGTTTCATCATAGGATAAAGGTGATCACTCAGAACTAGAGCTGCAACAATTAAACGATTATTCGATTAGTTGCCAACTATTTTGATGATCGATAAATCGTTTTGTCATTTTTGAAGAAGAAAAATTCCAAATTCTCTGATTCCAGCTTCTTAAATGTCAATATGTTCTGGTTCCTTTAGTCCTGTGTCAGCAAACAGAATATCTTTGGGTTGTAGACAAAACAAGACATTTGAGGACGTCGCCTCGGGCTTTGGGGAACGGCGATCAACATTTTTCAGCATTTTCTGACATTTTATGGACAAAACAACGAATCGAGAAAATAATCGATAGAGCACTCACGTCCAGATACTTTTGACAAACTGCCAATAATACATTTGTGGTTGCAATGGTAATAAAAACATGGTAATGCTTTTCATTCATTAATAACGTGTTACTAGTGGTTATATTTTAAAATGCAGAATGGTTTGATGGAGGAAAGGGGAAAGTTTAATGCGGCTCCTGAACCGGGAAAGGTTGAGCACCACCACAGGGGTCAAGCATTCAGGTTTTTACTTTAATTTGTCCCCCGTCTGTATATATTTTTTATTGTCTTATTTCATCCATTCATTTGGGTGGAAGCGTCCTCAGCCAGAGCCTCGTCTGGCAAGTGGGCCTTCCCATAGAAAGAGTTTGGGAATCTCTGCTATAGAGGAACAGTACACATCCTAGACAACATCAGATGAAAATGTAAATAAGGGCGCGACAACAAACACCGTGCGCAAGGTTCCACTAGGTGGCGCCAGAGAGTGGCTTATAGCGCATACTGACAGGCAGCAGACTTGTGCTTGTTTACACATGTTCACCAGCCGTTTTGACCGTAATTCGGCCTCGTTTTGGGGGGGAAAGGCGGCTAAACACAACCCACCTCTCCACCAGTACTTCTGGGAGATGGCCTCCCATGTGAGCTGCTGGTTGAGGTGCTCCCCCTCGGCAGCGTGCGCCCGGCGGATCAGCTCTTTCTTCCGGTCGTCCCGCAGCACCACCTCCAGCTCCGTGAAGTCCTTCTGGCCTTTCAGCCGGCGCTGGTAATACAACGTCCCGTCCCTCACGACGTAGCAAGCCGCCGCCTTGCGGATCTTCCTCTTGGCGTTGCCGTGGATCCCCGGCGCGTACGGCTCCCGCTCGTCCGTGAGGTAGCGTGTGATGGCTAGGTAGCTTTCCTCACACGACATCATTTAATTCCACTCGACCCCGGCCCTTGATAATAATAACAATTGTGATTTTATCGGGCGCTCCAGCGCTACGTAGCACGGCGAGGGGACGCGATGGGCATATCTTGGAAATTGTTTCCCAGGGTGGAACTGCAGTTCGTGGCCGTCGGGGGTAGACTTGCCTGAACAGACAAAATGGCTGCTGCACAACCGGATGTTGCGTCACAGAACGCGGAAGCTCGCCGTGGTTCGGCTGTCATGCGCGCCGCTGTCCGTTAGATGGCGTGCTATCCAAACAAGGCGGCGAGAATGGCGCGATGAGGCTATTATGATTATTATGATTGTTATGGTTATTTTTATTATTATTATTATTATTATTATTATTATTATTATTATTATTATTATTATTATTAGGTATTATAATAATTATTATGATTTTAGTATTTTTTATTATTATTATTATTATTATTATTATTAGATATTATTATTATTGTCTTTATTATTATTATTATTATTAGGTATTATAATAATTATTATTATTTTAGTCTTATTATTCTATCTATTATTACTATGATGATTTGCTCACCCTAGCAATAGTCTGCATGTCATTGCGGTTGGATATCTTAGAGGCAGGATATTCAATGCATTGGCAAAAACAAGTTGCATCAAAGCGATGACTTGTTTCAGCATGTTTGCAGGGCAAGGCCCGTGTGACTATTCCCCTGCGATGAGCGCTCAGCCGCCATCTAGAGATCCTACTTGCGTCACAACAAGCCGGCAAGTCCGACCGCATATGTTTTGACGAATGCCGCTTAGTGAAGAGTGTTCTACCAGCTCGGCCTGCTGTTCTTAACGCTGCTGTCCATCTTAGGGTTTAGGAGTCGCCTGAACACTGGCTGCCGTGGCGTGACGGGGTGCGGCGGAGTGTCTCATCTCAAATCTGAGTATTGGATGAGCGAGAAAGTGGAATGTCACATCATAGGTGATTTGTTATTTTTTCTGAAAGGTTTCTGTCTCCATGGCAAAAGTTGTTTTGCTTTTCAACAGTTAACCGGTTTGTTTATCCCACTGTTGGCACGTTTCTTTGCAGTTCTTCGCGCAATGTATCTGCTCCACTATAGCTTTCACGTTCCTGAAGGCGCTGCTGTGTTGACACTATTTTGCTTGTGTTTGCTCATGCTTGTGCTATGCAGCACGTAAAAGGGTTTCCTGGCAATTGCATAACAGATTAATATGTATTTTATTGTGTGTTCAGTGAGGTTTATCTTTCAACCTAGCTTTATTTTTGACACCCATCACAAATATATATATTTTTAATTGATTCCTCGTAGCCTAGCTATTGTATTTGCCTGACCAGCTGTGCCCACTCAAATAAGTGAATGTAATAAAGGAGGTTCTGCTGCTTGTACAGCTGCAGAATGGTACAGATACTGCACGTTGCCCCTATTGCCTCCATAGATGGTCCTGAGGTGTTTTATTTGCTGTTGAGCCTGTTTCCACTCAGTCAGAGCGGTTCTGTGTTGACGATGCACGCTCGAATTCCAAGTGCTAAAAACTTTTACAATGCTGTCAGTCGTCAAAAAGCTTTCTCCTTGAATTACAAGTATCTAGGTCGCTCAGGCATTTGGAAGTGTCGGTTATTTTTGTCCTGAATCAAACGTAAAAGTTTGTGAAATCAAATGCGACGTTTGTGCGTAATAACTGAAAGGAAGCTGAAGGAAGTCACTCTGACCCAGACCTCTGAGCAAGATGAAGCTGTTTGTGCTAAGTTGGAGCACAGCTGGGGGTCGACTGAACCAACGGAGAATGTCTTATCTTCCATAGTCTCGCCCGTGCTCCTCCAGGGCCACGATACACACTGATATTAAGCTGTAGCTCGGAATGGCTGCTGTGCATCGGAAGTAGTTCTCGCCGCTGCTGGTAGATGTACCAGGCAGACACGGGTAAGATTGAGCAAAAGCATTTACCTTCCAACTTGGCCGTAGTTTTTTAACAGTAACTAGACTACTGAATTACCCTGATTTCAATATGGAGTTATGTGATTCAAGCATACAATTAAACACAGACGTAAAGGAGTTCTACTGTATGGTTGACAGAGGGGATCTCTTCAATTTGAATAGGGAAACTAAGCTTTGTAGCCTCAAGGCCAAAGTGGTTGATGATTAAAAATATCTTACAATCAGGGCAATGCTTTCAGACATCCTTCATGGTTCCGTTGTCTCTGTCTGCTAAAGATTATAAGGTTATTATCTTTGAAATACTCAGAGCCCTAGAGCGCAACATATCTAAACTCTTTTTTCCCTATATTAGGACAGATCATCGAATTACAACTCAAACTTTAGCACCAATTGAATGCTCCACTGTACACTATGTAGTGGACTATACTGTGTATAGATTGCGGTCCAATTACGCCTATTTCCACACAATACAGAATAAACGAAGAAGTAAAAATGTCTTATTATACCCATAGAAAGGGCAGTCCTTTACAATTGTATATTTTAAAACCACCATTAGCGTGACATTGGAAAGAGGAAGTACCGTTGAATGAAAATATGAAATTCATTGTTATAGTGAAAAGGAAATACAGATACAAGGGAAGAAGACGTAATGTGACCACAACTTGCAGACTTGCATGCAACTAGTTTAATGCCTTCCTGTATCCTGGGGATTTAAGGGGTGCAACTTCAGAGATTCAAACTGTACAATGAAATCATGTCCTTTTGTTAACATAATTTAGTGACTTTTAGTCTTAGACTTGTTCCTCAGGCTGAAACTCACTTGTTAACTGACGAGTGTCTGTTTTGTGGAGCCTCTTTTGGTTTTTTGGGGACCTGGCACGTGCTTCATGGTGTGAGAAGAACCTGTTTTGTGTAACTCTATACTGTTAGTGGGTCCTTGCTCTTCTTCCTGCCTGGGCTGCCGGCCAATATACAGATTAACACGCTGACAGACCGATCTGCATTTACATAGCTTGCACTCACAACTATGACCCTTCACCTGCAAAAAGATTTAGAGGAAAAAGGCCCAGACCATGGCCTGGCAAGTTCTTTTCTTTCTCTGTTCTTTTCAAATTCAAGACTAAGGCGCTATTTATTGAATTGCCAAGAAATGCGATGACAAACTCATCATGACTAATGAGATAGACAAAAGAAGCCTTTTGAAGAGCCTTTGAAAATATTCTTGCTGACGTTGCCAACAGAGAGAATGTGAATGTGACTGGAAATGACAACATACTAGGCCACTAGTCATGGCTCCATTCAGCTTGGACCATCCCGGGCATTAAACCTCTAATTTATTCTGGGCAGCGTCAGTACCAAGAACTCACCAATGAAGAATCCAGCAGCAATAATAATGCTTTTGTCTGGAGGTGCAGTGCAGGCAGGGAGAAAGTGAGAAAGCTAAAGAGAAGGCTGGGAACCAGTAGGTCATTGGGCTCAGCTTACACCTCTTGTTCCCACAATACGTTGGCTGCCTTCACTTTCTGCCCCGTAGACACCGAGGGGGGGAAAGTGAGCAAACTGTTATTCTTAACCTAAAATCACAACTAGTGTCCATTATTTGATACCTTCACTATTCAGTCATACGGCCGAAATGTGTTAGCTGTACAAACACACCTGAGGAGCAACCTTCTGGGACATCAATGCATGTAATTTTGACTTTTGATTTCCCAAGAGCCAGCGACGCACAAGCCATCAGGGAGTGGATGGTTTCCAAGAGGCAGTGGCACCTGTTCAATTCACTTTGCTTCCTCAGAATAAATCCATTTCGGGTGCTTTCTGACTCCATTCGGGGTCAGAAATGGGACAAGATTCTTAAGCTTCTTATCTATTCATGGTGAAGAACACAAATGATTATTCTTCATTGAGCGCTTGCATTTAAAGGTGCAGTGTGTAGAATTTAGTGGGCACTAGGAGTGAGGTTACAGATTGCAACCAACTGAATTCCCCTCAGTGTCTGTGGTGGAGAAAAATGGCGGCGTCCGTGTAGGAGAAGCTACGGTGGCTGCGAAACTCACGAAAAACGTGAAAGTCCCTCTCTAGAGCGAGTGTTTGGTTTGTCCATTCTGGGCTACTGTAGAAACATGGCGGTGCAACATGGCGGCCTCCGTGGAAGGGGCTCCAGCCCCCATGGAGATATAAACGACTCATTCTAGGTAACGAAAACACAATGATTCTTATTTTCATGGGATTTTACACTAATTACAACATACTTATGTTATATACATATTCCATTCTATTTCTATTAGTCCGCTCCGCAAAATGCCACAAATTCTACACACTGCACCTTTAACAGCACCTTTCAGGCATTTGAACATAATTTTATCCGAGTGAAAAATAACCCTACTCAGTCAAAAAGCACTTTTGGTAGCACTAGGAGTAATAACCTACTTGTTGCAAGGACTCGCTTTCCTTAATGGAAGTGGTGTAGTTTCCAATCATTAGAGATCTCGAAGGTCTTGTAAATCAAATTATATGATGTGAGCCACTCAATAGCTAGACACCCTTTATTGGAAAAAAATGTAATACCACACGAGATGGCTTCTCATTAGTAACAGCTCCGAAGAGCCAATATGATCTATTAAAATCCTAAGGTTAATAAGGAGAATGTCACAGGAGGAATAACACCCAGACAGAAATATGATACAAAACATTATTAAGAAAAAATACATAATGGACCAAAGGTGAACCAATACAAATGACTCATCAGGAGGACCTGTTAGTATTGGTGAGCGTCTACTCTACACACACACATATACACACACACCATCTGTGTTGGTCAGACATGAAGCGAGCCAGCTGTTCTTATCCTCGAGTGAGAGCAGCGAGAGCAGTCACAGGCTCCCTAAAATAAACACGCCGTCTCTGCCGGCCCAGGGCTGAGTCAGGGTCACTCACCATGGGGCTCACCCTCATGGCTTCTCCCCGCGTAGTAATGGATCTCATCTAAGCTAGGATTGAACCAGCAGACTTTAAATTAAATGAGGTGAACGCGGCCTTCTAATATGGCTGGGAAAAAAAATCTCATTGTCTGTTGATCAAATTTTACAACGAGGCGCAAAGTATGAGGACACCAAATGAGGATCAAGGGTGACGATATCTGTTTAACCTTTTCCATTATCTCTTACTTAAATCATGCATTACCTCAGTGCACACAAACATTAAAGATAACAGGAGGGTTCAAGAGAGATTTAAAAAAAGGATAATGGATATCTAAAGCATTTTAAGAATGGCTTTTAAGTGAAAATGCACTATCTTCTTATTCACATATTCAGGTTCTACAAACCCTAGCAGTGGAAATGACTATGCGCTCTAACTAAACTATGGCTGGAAAGCCACAGAGATCTAATGTGCTCACTGGCTCTCCGCCAGGGATTTTGGACCCCATGAAAAGATATCACATTGGGCCCCACCACCCCACCACCTAATGTTCTAATACTTTTTTTAGGGCCCCTGTCAGTCACAGGCCCTTAGAATTGTCCTAACTTCCTCCCCACTGCTGGCTTGTGATGACTCTGGCTCTGTGCTGAGTAGAAACCAAGCGGAGGGCCTGGCACGGAGAGTTTCCTCTGTTTGTAGCAGTGGTGTTTGTTTGGGTTCTGGATCCATTACTATCCACGTGTAGGCTCCAAGTTTGAATTCACGATAGCAAGCACTAAAGACGATTCACGGTTTCATATCACAAAAGCGCTATTTTTCAATGCCTATTCCTTTACTTGCAATTTAATAGGCATTAAATAGTAATTACAATGATGTTGAAGTAGTAAAATACATTTTCTTTTGATAGTGTCTTTGAGTTTTACTGCTGCACCACTGCTTTAGCTGTGCAGAGGAAATGCTATAATTAATTGGGTTTAAACCTGATTTAAGTACATAATTGTTTTATTTAAGCAGGGTTATTTGCTGTCATAAAGAGTAATATGGAATCATAATTCTTATCCACAAACAAAACTGACAAAACAATATTGTATTTTGTTTCAAATAGTTTCAGGCTTAATCAGAAGTTGCAAAGGAATTTGGCATCAATTCACACTTAACCTTTAATCACATCCCGGCTAACTACATAGTCTCAAAATGATTGTACTTAAGAGACTTTAATTGCTTTGTGGCTCCTCCCATGGGCTTTAATTACAACCAATTCCATTTTGAAGAAACAGTAGTTTTTTGTCTGGCCTGACCGTAGGTCTGCCCGCGCCGGCAGCTGCTGCTGGCGTGTGGCCTGCCATCAGCCCCCGGCTCTGGGGACAGCGGTGTCATGCTGTGGCCTTTGGCTCCCTGCCCCAAGACAGCAGTTGCCATAAACACGCAGCGCTGAAAGCCACTGGCCTGATTCCCATTTCTTTTCAAGACGGTGCGGAGAGAGTCGACTGGCCTAGAACCGGCTCAGTCCATTAACCTCAGAATGGATAGTTCACTCGCTGCAGACAAGAAAGAGGAGATCACCATCAGAGTACTTGAATGGCAATAACCAAGTGTCTTACACGTGCTGGTGTGGAGAAGCTGTATTGCTTTGCCAATGTATCTTTGCTGAGTTATTTTTTCAGCTGTTCCCTACTTGCACCCTAATCTGAGCTTTCAACATTTTGGGTTAGGGTTGGGGTTGGGGTTAGGATTTTCTGATGCCCAGATCATTTACTACTACTACGAAATATACTGTTGTGTCCCCTACATGTGCAACTTAATGGAACTATTCACTCACAGCACTGTGGTGTTGTGTAGTTACTAAGTCTTAGTAATTAAAATAATCAACAATATATTTGTACTCTGTAACTCTTTTTGAGCTTAAGAAAACAAACTTTTTAAATTGTAGTTTTATTAAACATGACAGTGAAGTTGTAGTACAGTATATTTAATGTGAATGTCAAAAATACACAAGAGAGATATTGAAAGCATATATAGGTTTTCATTGGTGCACTCAGTTACTTAGGGTGCGGTTGCATGCATTTGCATGTCAAATTAATAACATTAATTGTATAAGACCATATAGAAGTTAATGCAGTTATAAAAAGTAAATATAAAAAAAACATGAACTTTGTTGTCAACTCAAAAGATAAATGACCCTATAAATGTAATAAAAAGAGATGCATTTGTATACTAGCTATACTTGTAATGGTGTATGTAATGGTGAAGTTTTGCTGAGATATTAAAAAATCTATAGATTCTCAAATTCACAGTCAAAGTCTGTCATTCTGCACAGGATGTATTTCCACTGCCGATCCCTGTGAAGAAATAAAAACAAAAAATGTTACCATTGTAATAATGTGTGTTATTGGGGCATTTTTACTCAGATTCCATGCTTGATCTGCCAATATATTGTGTATTGTAAATTCAGACCCAGGAGGGAAAGGCAAAGATAAACCTTGCCAACAAACCTGAGCACGCCACTAAAAGTGGTCTGAGCACCGCGGATGAAATAGCCATAACCGGGAATGACCAACTCCCCCTCCTCTCTGTAGAATTCAGGCACGTCGGTGGTCTTCCT
Organism: Cyttopsis rosea; assembly: GCA_900302355.1. Lineage (NCBI taxonomy): Eukaryota > Metazoa > Chordata > Actinopteri > Zeiformes > Parazenidae > Cyttopsis > Cyttopsis rosea. The sequence goes on along the minus strand of OMKR01045201.1, from coordinate 43,007 downwards.
GTTAAAGAGGCAGGGTGTTGTTTTATTATGTAGTGACCGGCAACAGCATGATAAATGATTGGGCCTTTAGTGGTAACGCACATGCAGGAGTATGGGCAGCGGCGTTTGTAGCGGCAGCAGTAGAACTGCCATTCACGATCAAGAACCGCTTCAAAGTACTTGCTCTGCACTCCTGCCACCAGCCCATTGCTGGTGCACGTTGAGGTCCTGCAAAGAGGCAATAGAATTATTACAAAACAGGTTCATTTTACGACAAACAAAGTGTATTGCTACACAACGAAAATGTGTCTATTTAGATCTTTGAAGCAGAACGCCGTGCAGCAAGTCACCTGTGTTAAAGTTAATTCTTTGAATATTTGATGTAAGCATTGGTTTGTTTAGGGCCCATACAACTAGTTGTCATCACAACAAATTCAAGAATACCATCCCTTGAGCGACGGGGCAACGAGATATACAGTCTTTTGTCACGGCAACATGGGCATAGCCTAAAGCCTTTTAGCCAATAAGGATAGGTCAGGCCTTTCCCACCAGAGGTATGTCTCAGACAGAGAGCAATTCAAATGGACAGCTATGTTAATGAGAGGCAATTGTGGCTAGGAGGCCTGCAGCAGCACCATTGATTCACTGGTTCGGTGTGGAGGAGAGAACTCGAGCTTAAGTAACATGCAAACAATTCTGCAACAAAGGAGCGAGGCTATATCACTGCACAAGATTTGACTGAACATTTTCAAATGTTAACCGTGAAAAAAATCATTTATGAAAGAAATGCATGGTTCTTCAATAGCTGGTGCAATGACACATGATTTAAACAGCTAAACTAAGATTGATAATATTATCAATAGTAGAATATGTTCACTTTTTGAGGTTTAACCACAACGCCCTGAAATTCCCAGATGGATTATCATCTTATCTTTTTATATAAAGTTGTGACTTTCTTATAATGTTGTTATAAGCCAGGAATGCAAAGTATATAGCACTGACTTCATCTAATTACAAACACGTCCCATACAACCTTTTAAACTCTTGAATTCCCTGCAACTTCTTTTTTAATGCTAAACTAGGGAAATGTGTGATTTGGGATCGTTGGGATTGTATTAATCATCAGGAAATTGCCAGAACATAAAAACGCAGATGGGAATCTCTAAAGACATGGAAACAGCCTCTTGGATGATGCTTGATGCACCACTGGAGGAAGTCGTGTTGCCAGAAAGAGTCAATTGAGAGCACACATGGCAATTTTGTAGTGACGCCCTCAAAATAAATCAATTTATATATACTAATTTATAAATAAAAAAAAAGTATTGTTTGTTTTGTTGAAAAAGTCGGCTGTTGACACATTACCACATGTTATTCACATTCAACAACTTCCATCATTTTTCAATGGAACCCAACAACTCATTGAAAACCCGCATGTGAGAAATTGCAATGACAAAACGGAGAAACACTGCATCTATTGTAATGAAATAATACAGCTTCCATTGTGCCACGGTGCTATTGCTTCCTGGGAACCTTTATATTTGTCTTCTCTAGGGTATAAACATATCGCGTTTGAGTTTTGATTATGAGAATCTCAAAGGGCAAGGCATTATTGCCCTATTTTGCTTGTTCTTGGGAGATATCCTGTTTAACTCTGAGGATAAACAGCAAATTGAATTCCACTTTTATGAAAGTAAACAGCGCACACCTGTTGCCTTACAAGGTTAATGCAGAACATGTGTGCTTCAGATTGTGTCTGTGGGGAATATGTACATTATATTATCCACAGTAATCATTATTCATGCACTTTTTTTTTACTTTTTTAGTCACCATCACTTCACTGCTGTGTTTTTATTCTTGTGCTTCTATTCTTCTATTCTTGTGTGTATTGGTGTTTTGTATGTGTCGTATAAGCTACTGGATGCCTAAATTTCCCTCAGGATTAATAACGTTTCTATCTATCTCTATTATTACAAACAGATAATCAAAATATTTTAAATTGCTTTCGCACGAGTGGCCATGCATGTGATGTGCTTTCATTTATTGATTTAAAAAAAGAACAAGAAAACGTGGCACCCATCAACTGCTTTTCTCTACATCACTACATCAAAATACCAAGTGCATGTCATCTTTTGGTTGCAGATGTTTCTGCTTTAATGTTCCGAATGAGGTCTGGAGGTGTCGCGCGCATGTGTGTGTGTGCCAGCCCGACATGGGTGGGCTCTGTTAGTGCAACTGTGTCAGCACCAAATTCCTCTCTTCTGTGTTGTGTCGCAATAGTGACCTTTTTTTTTATTTTTTTATAATTGGTCGTGGGTATTCAAGAATCAATTATACGTGGGTTTTGATTGATCTAAGGGCAGAAGAATTTCAGTTTGTCATCCAGCTGTTCTTTGGAACAATCACCCCTTTCCAAATGGCTCAGAAATGTTCCTCTCAATGTGTTTCCAATGTGTCGTTTTTAAAATCCTGGTCCAGGTCCAATGTGGTTTCACACATACCTGTTCTGAAATTAACAAATCCAAGAATAAGAATAACTGTGATTTATACACATACATATCTACCGAGAATTTTGAAACATATATTCATAGAAAGAAATCCATTTTTTCCATACTTCAAAATCCTGTGTGTGTTTTACTTTTTATCCCTTCCTTCACATGCACTGTACAATTACTTAAGGCTTTTATCACTGTCCATATCCTCGTTCATATTATTTCAAGGTTTCAGTTCAGTTCAGGGGTAAGCATTCACATCGAAGAGAAATCTCTGGAGCTAAGTTTGAAATCATTGAAGTAGAATCAGAGTCCTTTCATCTTCAAATCCTGCCAAGCTATTAGATATCTGCCCAAGAAAAAATAATTATGTGATGGTAATGCCCATACAATTTACATTGTGGCTTTCTAAATGCATTTAATCTGTGTAATATAATTCCCTGTTTTAGGGCAAAACATTTGGAAAACTTTCCATAAGATTTTGAGAAACATTATAACACAGAAAGTAGATAGAGATGATCAAAGTTGTATACGTGTACATCATCATATCAATCATATATCATAGCACCCACCACTCCAACCCAGCACGGTTGAGGTCGTCCCACCAGCAGTCCGTGGGCTCCCCCAAGCCCTCGGGGGTGCGCTGGCACTCGAAGGTCCATAAGCGATCCGAGCCTTCAATCTCGCTGAAGTAGCTCCTGATGGCCACCAAGGCCTCTCCGTGGGGGCACTGGAAGTTGAAGCCTTGCCGGAAGGTGTTCACCCAGGGCATCTCATGCATGTAGTGAGGCTGAGCTGCTGCCACTGTCGCCAGCAGAGGCAGAGCCCACAAAATAAAGCCAGGGTTCATCTCAGCGAGGTCCGAGCTTCTACACCAAGTGTCGTCTGCACCACAGCTGCAGCACTTTAAACAGCTCCAAGCCTTTTGTTGCCCAGATGTTGTATATCTCGAGGAGATGTGTAATTTGCTGCTCACAAGAAAAGCCAAATTGGGCCCCACTTGTAATTTTTTTTAAGGTGGACTCTGAAGACAGCAGAGAATCCCATTGCAGACAAGGAGTGCACCTTAACAGAAGACACATCTGAACCTCCATGCAATGCAAGCCAAATATTTGTCTTAACTTGCATTTTTGACGATAGACAAATTGTTACACAACAGCACGTGTCATTTAAGTTAATGTACATATAGTTGTGAATGTCATTAGACGATTCATTGGAAAAAATGCATAAAAGACAAAAACAACATATTCACTAATTTCTTTCCGATAAGTTTCTATACTTGTCAGGCACACAAACATAAACTGCCAATCGTTATGTGGATATGTGCAAATACAGATTTGCATTCTTAATGTTTTGTATGTACCTATTAGTTTATTGCATACCTACCTCATTACCTACAGTGCTCTCATCCTTTTCAATCATCATGGTTACATCAGCAGCACAGTAATTTTATGTAATCCCAGATAAGACTTTTGACAAACGCTGACTGTTTTTTGTTTCTTACTGTAATGAACAAATGTCCGATTTCAGATTACGTACCCAGTTCATTGTATCTTGCAACTTTGTTTCAGGAACTGTTCCCTCCAAATGAAATCGATGAATGAAATGTGCAATAAGAGTTATGGGCACTAATTTAATAAGAGAAGCCAAACAACGGCATAAAACTCCACTTTAAATCATTCAGAGATATTATCCCCTCTATTTGTGTTTGGTTAGCGAGGCAGAAATCGATTTCAAATCAAACTCTGTGCTTTTACTTTGATTCCATTTGATAAATGATCCTCAAAGAGTCTATAAATATATAACACCACATGTTCAAGAGGGTTGTGTGGGTCACTGCATGAGGAGTTCCACAAAAGTCAAAATGGAGCAGAACAGTAATGTATTTATAGACTAATTTCTATTTAAAAATCTCTATTTAGAGCAATGCTGTTGGTGTTTTGAAAATCTAGGGCTTGATAAGTATTGCTTTATTTGACTGTAATCCACTCAAATTCTCTATGTTAGAATAGACAGACCGGCAAAAGTCTGCACCATCGTATATTATTTGTATTTTGCTGTTGTGGACGTGTCCCCAAAAACAACCTGTAAATGGAATTTAGATTAATTTAATATGAGATGAGTTTCAGGCAAACCAGCATTTTGTCTTTCAATCCACTGCCATCGTTTAGTTCCATGATAAACTTGCATGAAATGTTTTCAATCACAAGGTTTAAATGAGCAGCATGAGATGCTCTAGTGCTGCGGCTCGGGCTGTTTACACTGTGACTAAACAATCTTTAATTGCAATTCAATTCAATTCATTTTCCATTTTACTCAGCACTGAAATGCATATTTTCCATATACAGAGGTAAAATGGAAAGGAAAAATGAACAAGACAAGATAGTGCTCTACATTTAATCTGACCTGTCACTCACTCTCACCAAAGTAAATCCATGCACTAACAAACTATATCAGTAAATATGTTCTGATCGGACTGGAAGATAAATGGATCAATGTATTGCAATTTAAGGTTGTTTACCCACCGTGTAATCAGCTAGAGAATCTTTCTTACTGGGTTCTTACTGTTTATGCATTATGGTGACCCATCTACAGAATGATAACATCCAGTTACAGACAGCATAGATGTAAACATTGAACATGGTTATCTCTTCCTGAAGACACTGTCAATGTGGCTTTGGTTTCTCTCCAACAAAACAGACTTTCATTTTCCTGGTGGTCAAAATGGGTTCAGTGTTCAGCCTTCAGAAGCGACCAGGCGGATAGACGGTCACAGTCAGGAATCTCCTGCACAGTTGACAGCTTTCTGCATAACAGCACATTATCTGTCCCACTGCCTGCCAGAGTAATTACAGGAAAGTCTGAATATGGCATTTATCATTTTTAAAACTACAACTGTCAATTTATGTTTCCTTAAACTTTGGCATTCTCACTGAATGCAAAAAGAGAGCCGTTGTTTGAAATGAACAGGAAAGTCTGAAATGTCAGTTTGTTGTCAGAGAGTTGAATTGAAGTCTATTCGAGCTGTTTAAAAAGACATCAAGGTCTTGGCGAGAAAAGGTCTACCCGTTTTCAAGATTAATTTATATAGTATATGTCCAGCTTTTCACCAGATAAACAATTTTAATGCAATAGTGTTTCCACTGCCACACTTTCAAACATCAAATATACATAAACTGACAAAATTCACAAATGCTACACCCCAAAATATTGTTAATTAACCGTTTAAATACTAGTTATGCCAATATCAATATCACAATTATTGCAATCCAGACATCACTGAATATTGGTATATATTCACAATTTTGCTCTGCACCATCAGCAACCTGAAGGGTTTTAAAAAGACTACATATTGTGTCCAATAATCAATTTTGTCATTGGTACCACAACTAGCAGAAATATTATCATGATATACAGAAGTACTGTATATCATGATAATATAAAGTTCTTCCCCGAGCAAGAGAAGGAACCAGAATAAAGAATGTTCACATTCACTGTGCATTGTTGCATTATGAATCGGGGACACTTTCCTCTCACTGCAGGGGGCAGAAACACTGACACTCTTAAACAAGACAGTGTGAAGAAGGCATTCTTTTATGAAAACATCGTATCAGAACTAATTTATTCTAGACATATCAGACACCAATCATTAATGAATAACGCTACAATGAACCCTGGTATCCGAGCAATGCAACTGCCACTTTGAGGACTTCAAAGCCTCTCTGTCGCCAACGTCCATTGTCCCAGAGGACCTTTGCTGTTTAATAGTGCTTCACTGATGAAATTAAGAGGTCGGCCAAAAGGCCTCGATAATAACTTATACAGAAACAAATCGCTTTGCTTTAGGCTATAACCTCATTAGAACAATGCATCATGGTTTGTTGGAGGACATGTCTGAGGCTGTGGCTGGCGTAGCGTAGAAATAACAATAAGCCAGACTGACAGTAGTGATGATTGGAGCGCAAGAATGATCGCCTGGACTGTAATCCTGCCCGAGCCATTTCACTGGACATGATACCCACTTCACTGATCTAATTTATTTTGGGCTATATCGATGCCCCAACTTCACTCTAGGCTTTTAGCTCCTTGGCGAAATGATAAAAGTTTTAGAGTTATTTGATTGCTCGGAGGAAAAGTGAAACGAAATGCAATTTTACAAACCAAAGTAAGTTAGAATGCTTTAATGGGAAGAAATGCATTTGAATAATCACACACTGTGGCCTTGTTCTCATGTAAGATACCAATTTCCACAAGGAATATAGCGTAGAAAATCTTCTTTCTAATCTTAAATACATTATTATTATTATTATGAACTGATTAATGTTCTTGCAAAGACAGTCACATTGCAAACTGTAATTAATTGTTTTACATTCCCTACTCAATCGTTGGTGGATAGGGAATAATACAAATAGATGTATAGATGTTTTTGCTTGCAGGTGGATGAAACTAATAATTGTTTAGTTTGAGTTGAATGCTTTTGATAGAAGCAATTCCTGTAGCAATGTGCAATGTGTTGTTTCCACCAAGGCAGTGTTACAACATGACCTTCAGGGTCCATACAGCACAACCCCAGCACCGCCATGTTGCTCCGCCTTCATGGTCAATCAAATATTGCAGTTCCAACATAGAGCTCTAAGATAGGGGACGACTTTTGCGAAAAAGAAAGGAGGGAATATTTACAAGCCGACTGATTACAGGGGGCTGACGCTCCCAATTCCTGTCCATGTCTGTGATATTTTACATCAAAATTATTTTATGTATCATTAATGTAGCTAAATACATTTATACATTTATTTTTTTAAATACAAGATGCGTCCCCCGAAAAGCTACAGCCCCCTTTGGATTCCTTGATAATAGTATGGAAAATAGTGTGACGTGTGGCTGTCATTACAAGGACTTATTGATTTAGCCTTGGAATTCTAACTGTAGCCGACCCATTCCCCCTTCAGGGCATACCCTCCATCAGTACTCTGACAAATAGGCCTTGCTCCATGGACCGCCTCACCCTCCTCTGATTGTCTATTCAGTGTTTTTGCCAAAAGTGCAAAAGAAAATAACTATTATAATAATTATTCCATCGACAACTAGTTAAAAACTCTAAACAGACACTATTACTATTATATCACTTTAATATATATTACGCCAAATCATATCCTCCTGAAAAATGCCTTGAGGTTATTGGACTGGTTCCTATTTTGTATTAGTCGATTCCACATTTTGAATAACTTTTAAACTTACAAATGCTCACATTAATAAACCCTCCATATATATCCTAGAGAGATATTATATATTTTAGAGAGAGATGAGAGATGGGATTGGATTCTTCATTTGGTCCCACTTTGAGTGCTGCTTACTCACCTGTGTCTCTGCATACTGGGTCAGGTCAAGACGCAGGCAGGGAGCTGGCCCGGGTCAGAGAATACACTCAGATGATCCACATGTGTTGTTTGAAGGTTGGGAAGCAAAGGATGTGCAGGCCTTTCCTGGAAGGGTTCTTATAAGTATCGGTTCAAATGTCAAGTTTTCCAGGCCCTGTTAAAACAATAATACATTTTATTTGTGAAAAGGTTCATACCGGAGATGGCCCTTTAGTAAATATATATAACAGATGTTTTTGGCAGTCGAAAAAAGGGGTCAACCATCGGGGCTTCTGTTGGAGTACATTCACATAGGATAATCCTGTCAGGAATTTGCTCTCCTTTCAAGAGCTAATTAATTTAATCATCCAATGGATTTTATTAAATTTCAACTTTTTAAAATTTAATTTAAAGGAAATAGGTTATTTTCAAAGAGGATCCAGCTTAGGATAGTATTTATTTATTGTCATGTTTTACTTGAAATCAAGCTGCATTGTTATTTTTATAACAAGGATAACTAAAGTAGTAATTGAGCAAATACCAAGAGGTTTGTTACAGGAGGTTGGATAATGTTATGAGCATTTTTACTCTTGTCATGCACTCAATGGATAAAGCCGCTGCAACAGTGTGAGCTTCAGTCAATTCCAATTCATTTGATAGATCACATTGATGCTTATTACCATTATTACCAACACTCAGACATGCTAATGTCCTCTTGTGCACCCAAACATAAAATGTCATTAATATAAATGGTAATTCTTATTCACAAGTTTTTTTTACCTTTATTTTACCAGGCTAGTCATTAAGAACAAATTGTTATTTACAATGGTGGCCTTGCAAAATTGTTAAATTTGTTCAAGTTCTCTGGGAACAACTACAATCCGGACAAACTCCGTTGGCAGTGCATTAGACGTTGTATATTGTAGAGTAGTAACATTGATATTCTTTTTAAAAATTAATTTCTGTGGAAGACAGTGCTGAATCAAACAGACCTGAGTGAGCGTTGAGAATACACACTGCAACTTGTGTCACAGGTATAACTTAGTTATGACGATACAACAGACTCAGAAAGGTGTTACATGAAGAACTATTTATTACATATTTATGTAAAAATATAAATATTCTGTCTCAATAGCAGGTTAAAATAATCAAAATAAATATATGAATAAAAATTGTAATCATGGTGTGGCCTCTACATATTGTCCAGGCAACAAGCTGATTTCTATTGTTGGCAGGAAAACAAAAGTTAAACCAAATCTTCTAATGACTAAGAGTAATTACAGAGTTGTAGCCCTTCTCTGACTCTTTGGGGCTCGATCAACCACAGTGTATTAGATGAATTAGATTAGATTGTTTTCAACTGTACAACTATATTACTGAAAGTACTGAAAGTGCCAATGATGGACTGCTATAGTTGTTTTTGACAGACCAACCCAGTGTCAGGTTATAGATGTTTGTACGAAATTTGGTAGGCCCATGTAACATCCCAAGACAAAAAGTCTCTCGGTGCCATGACCTAAACTCAACAGGAAGTTGATCATATTTTATTTAATGTGAAATATTGGTGATTTGTTTTGGGCCATTTTCAGGCTCCATACGCGAACTCCTCCTAGGAGGTGTGGCAAGGAGGTCCGGTCGTCATGGAAACATATGTATGTAAACATATTCGGGGGATATTCCCCACATAGCCTTGCCCCCCCGGTTGCTGCAGTTACTGGGGGCATCATCGTGTGACATCTTTGTGACGTCACAACTCCCCCCCTATAAAGCTGTGCGATTGGACCCCAAGGAGACCCCAAGTAGGAGACCGGAAATGGGCCAAGAAACGACACAAACTGCCACAGAAAGGATGCAAGACACCACAGAAAGGGCCGTAATAATCCATCGACACGGTGAGGAGGGAGAAGCAACAGGAGCTGTCGTCAGTCACATACGCACACACGCAACCACAGGATTTAGTAACGGATGAGCGCCCTCTTCAACATTACACTTGGATAGAAGCTGCCGTTAAAACACAAGAAGACGACGAAGAACCCGTATGTACGCCAGAGAAGAGGGTACCCACATACAGTACATGCACACACATATGAATAAAGAAGGAATCCTCTTCTTGTGTTCTTAATGGACATCCTGTGGCGATTGCCAGTATTTTGCAACCAGACCCTCATAGACCACTATCTACACTATACGCATATATGAATGAGTCCTTGTCTAGTTTTTGTAAATTGCCAACTGATTTGAATTGTGTGTATTAGAGCTGAGCGATATTGACAAAATCGAATCACAATATTTCTAATATTTTGGGGACAAATGTAGGTGCTCCCGTATTTACACACAGTATTTGACAATTATTAGTATTGTGGATATAATGTGGTCAACTGCTAGAATACTATGAAGTTCAGCAAACTGCGTTTTAGACAACATTTGACGATCTTACGATAACCAAAACCCCAGATGACATCTCGTCTCATCATATATCGATATAACGATAGATTTCACAGCTATGCGACCTATGCTTAACTTGCCCTCTTGAGGGACAAACTTTTCAAATTGGCGTCATAATGCATGGCAGCCATGGTAGTAGCATCATTTAACCTACACAATTCCCGGGGAAATTATAAAAGTGTGCTGTGTGTGTGTGTGTGCATAAACTGATGGCAGATCCTCCAAACGCTCAGCTGTGTGTGGGGCTAGTATTTCTACATTTGTTTCCATGACGACTGGATTATTTGGTAAACAGTAGGCCGAATCTTTCCACAAAGAAATAACGCACACCTGTCAGGATGGAACCAATCGTTTTGAGATGTTTGGCATGTGGCTCGAAAACTGGGGGAGGAGTAGCACGGCCAATATATATAATATTTGCCCCTTATTTGAGAAAAAAAAAACCTTGATTATTGAGCAGCTCTTTGGATCCAACAGCATCACGCTACCCAGCCACTGGGGTGGAAATGAAACCACGTTATGGCCGTTATGTTTTCCGAGTTCCCATGAACACAGCATCGGGTCTCTCTAACTTTCTAACCAGAGAGCAGTCGCCGCGTCTTCTAACGAAATACCAGAGAACGAGTTCACCAGTTCATCAATCACGGATGCCGTCGTTCTCTCGGACGGATAAAAAAATTAAAATAAAAAATGTTCGAATGGGCCGCCAAATATACTTTGGTGGCCGTTAATCTACCTCGGCGGCCCGCCCCAACACTGGATAAACATCGGCCACTGCCATCGGCGAACGTCATCTTATTTGCCGACAGGCCGATGTCGACGGCCGATACCGATGTACGGCCGATAAATCGGTGCATCCGTACTATCAACATTTGGCAAGAATCTGCTATATTTTTGATAGGTTTAAACATCTTAGAAGTCCCGACTAGTCATACAGAGAAATAAAACATTGAAAGGAGCAAATCATCAAGATGAGATAAGATAAGAAACTTTATTGTCATTGCACTGCTGCGCAAGACAAGGACACAACGAAATTACTTATAGATATTAGGGGAATTCATAGTGTGGTGTCTTTGTGACGTCATTGTGCTATTGCTGGGGGAACTAAATGGAATGAAAATTTTTTAACTATGGAAACTGGATCGATGGGAGACAGTGTCTTTCAAAAATGATCTACATTTTGAAATATTAACTTTGTTTTCGGGCAATTAACTGTTTAAGTCTGTAACTACAATAATACCACCCTGCTATACTACAGTGGCTTCAATAGCATCTTAATTGAGCCTTTCTTTCTCGGACGCCAATCAATGAACCAATGAAAGGCGACTTTACTCCTATTACCTGTTGTAGTGCAGCGGGTTGGAAGCCACGTTGTTTATCTTTAATCTGGAGGCGCACACTTCAGCAACATGTCAGCAGGCTCCATCAGATGAAGGGTAATAGTAGCTACTTAAATAGCCGAAGCTCCCGTTTCTACAGGCTGTAGCCCCTCAGACCCTCCATTGGACCCTTACGTAAAACGGGTGAATACTTGTGATTTGCCGGAGCCAGCCCTCCCTCTTCGGGGGGCGGGGGGTTCTTATAAGTGGAGTTGGCGGGCGGAGTCAGCCGCATAAGAGATATATTGTGTGGGGGGGTACAAGAGGTGGAGCCGAGCACGACACGGGTCTTTTACGTTTTTTTCCGTAGCCAGGACCCACAGCTCGCACGTTCACCGAAAAGGGGAGAAGCAGCCGGGATTTAGAAAAGAAACATGTCGGCTAAAGACGGCGGCGACGGCGGCTGGAAGAGCTTCGTGTGGAACTCTGAGAAGAGGGAGTTTCTGGGACGAACCGGCGGCAGTTGGTGTGAGTAGCTACCGCGTCGATTTCACACAAAAAAAAAAAAACACGGCGGGCGGCC
>OMKR01045201.1:11753-26229 GCA_900302355.1 Cyttopsis rosea | reverse complement strand
GCCCGCCTGCCGTTTTGCCTGACGGCCATTTCCTCTCAGTGAACTGTTGACTATCAAAAGACCGGCCCAACAAAGTAACGACATAAGTAGGTGTGGAGTGTTTTGAGTTGAAGTGAGTTTCCATTGGTGGCCTGATAAAGGAAGGAGAAGGCAGCGAGGGGTGTTTTTTTTTCAGTGCTGGAGTCCCGCCTCTCACTCTGGGGCGAAAAGTTTCCATTGTGAGCAAGACACACGTGAGTGAGTGGGTGGGGGCAGGGAGGTTGGTAAACTTTCTCAGAGAGCAGAGTGAAATTAAAATGACTACATGCAAATGGCCTTTCAGTTGCTTCACGCACGGGCCGTACTGGTACTTGTTTTATATAATGAGAGATTCCCAGTGAAACCTGGGGAGAGTTCGGTGAATGTGTTTTCTTTCACTGCTCTTCTCATCTCATTGTCTCTGTGCCACGCCTCGCAGGGGCCTTCTGCAACGGGGTCCGTGGAAAATTACTGCCACAGAGTTGACAAATCCCCCCTGAGGAAATCCCAAACACCCTGGGGTGTCTCTTCATCTAGTCCTCACAGAATCTAGATGGCTTGGAATTTTTAAATGAAGATCAGTATTGAGCCATACACATGAAACATAATCAAAATAGATTTAGTATGGCTTTTACAAGATGAACAAATATCAAAAAACACTGTTCAAAATATGTTGGAAACACAATAAAAACAAAATGATCGGTATTAAAAACTACTAATAAACCTGGATCATTTAAATGCTATTGAGTCTCTTTGTGCTAAACAAGCGTTTTCCTTCTGACAGGTTTATCACACACCCCACGCTCTATAAAATCTGAAATCTCTTACAATAAAAGTGACGCGGAGACATTTAAGAAGTACACCACGAGCATTACCAAATTCCTTGAATTCTACGATGATGACCGCCAGGTTGACGAAATGAAGTATGAAGACTGCGGAGGCAAGTATAAAGCAAATCATTTAGGGAGCATTTTACATAGATGACGGTCCCTTATGGGCATATAATGATGACCGCTCCAAATGACGCCACTTCACTAGCTCATCCTTTTACATGGTGAACTCATGAACACCAAGAGCCTGACAATGATAGTCACCATGAATAATAAAGCTAGAGCATCTACATTCTGCATTACATCTATAACCACTGTTTTGAATTTAAATATTTGAAAAGGGATAATCTGAAATCTGTTCTGAAGAATGTTGTTTGTGTCCACGTTTACTCTTAATGTGATGAAATGTTTAATGCGATGTTTCTGTGGATTCTACAGTGGGCCCTCAAACGTACAAGAACCGTGGACACCTGGAGACTGGTGTAGGAATGAGGAAGGCTTGCCGCTTCCGCAGATCCTGGCTGGAAGAATGCTCAGGGGAGACCGATAAGACGTTTGGCTTCGAGGATGGAAAGCCATGCCTTATCGTCAAGCTCAACAGGATTGTCAATTTTAAACCAAAGGTGAGCGTCGTTTGTTAATTTACAGCTTGTAGTCTAGTGAAGCGTGAGCCATTATCAATAATATCAATGTTCATGAGAGTTCAATTCACCTCAGGCATTAGCTTTTCTATCCAACTTTGGGATTGTTTCCTCATTGAAGGGTTCAAAGCATGTTATATTTATATGCAAAACAGTTTAATTTGATCTGAAATGCTTTGTGTGAATGTAATGGCAGATTATCAAGGGTTTAAAATGCTGTTATTTGGACAGACAAAAAATATAATCTGTGGTCAAAGTTGTAATTTTGATATTTAAATTTAAACCATTAAAACAAGATATTGATATTCTGTTGTTTCTATGCAGCTAATAACAGTGACCATAATTAATGTTTTACATAGATTGAATCTCTTTGTTAGTATCCAACACGTTTCTTTCAAGTTTCACATAAATAATTCAGTCTAGCAATATAGCTGGCAAATCGCACCATTTAAAGCCATAAAGTTCAGGTCTGGAGCCAGCCCAGGTTTAACCGGAGGCAATCAAATGTTCCGTAAATCGCTCATCAAACATTTCTCTCTTCAGGCTCCAAACAACACTCAGTCGCTGCCGATGGCTCTTCAGGCCAAATTACAAAGCAACCTGATCCCCATTCACTGCACTAACAAGGTACATCAAACAAAACACTTTCTACGTACGCGATTTGAAAATGTGACTGCCGCATCAGAAAATACTTGTTTCTTTTTGTAATCGATCGAAAATGCACCTCTTCTAATTGCAGAGAGAAGGGGATGAAGGGAAAATTGGAGAGATCAAATACTATGGCTTTGGCGGTGGATTCCCTCTGCAGTACTACCCGTATTACGGCAAACTGGTGCACCCACAGTACCTCCAGCCCTTAGTGGCCATCCAGTTTACCAACCTGACCCTGAACGAGGAGCTCCGCATCGAGTGCAAAGCTTTTGGAGACAACATTGACTATAGCGAGAAAGATCGCTACCAAGGACGCTTTGATGTTAAGATTACAATTTCTTCAAGACCTCAGTTGTGATTCGCACCTCTCTCTACCCATTCTAAGACAAATTAGAGAAATAAAAGTGCTCAAATAAACACGACTAGTCTTGAAACACCAATGTTCATACTATACAAGACCTACAATTAATCTGTGTGCTTTACACTAGCTTTTCTGTGTATGTTGAGGGTTAGAAATACAGGAGTAGCAGCAATACACAATATTTATTCTACTGTAAATGAAAAATATTCCTTGAGCCATGGGACAAGTTAATCTATTACTGTAAATTGCAATTCCACTACTGATATGTAGCGAGCTGTGTTTCTGTCCCTTAAGTATTTCTTCCTAATGTGGTTTCTATATATTTTTGGAGTGTTCAGTGCTGTAGTCTAGCCACATACAAAGGCCTTTCCAAGCCATGTTGTCTTATGTCGTTCAGCTTTAGTGGTCCAAGGTGTGTGTGTGCTCGTTTCTGTGTGCAAGCGTGTTAGTTTATGTGAGCGTGTGGATGTGTTATGTACTCTTACTAACTGAAATACTGGCATGGTACTCTGAACCTTTTAGGCCCATGTATAAGTAAATGACTGCACTCCCAGGAGTCAATTTTTCCTTTGTTTCGTCATTTAAGTTGATTGTGGCAGTAAACATTTCTACACTTTCTTTGGTTTGCCTTAGCCATCGGACAAGGTTTTGTTATTTTTCCATTTGATACATACTTCTGCTTCTTAATTCAATGTTTTTCTGTTTAATATCCATACTTCTGCTTATTCTTAATTCAAAGTGTAAAGCTTTGTGGGTCCAGCCTGAAAGACTGTCACCTCTGTGGAAACATGGCAACTCAGTCCTTTTAAAATCTATTTTTTTGCTGGATACATCACACAATGTGGTGTAACTTTCTATTGAATGTTTTTGCCATTTCCATGGTGGAAAATTTTTATATTTATGCAGTTGTACATTTTTTTTTTTCACAAAAAAGTGTAATGTATGAATGTAATACCAAAGTCGCTGGTCAAAAGAAATTGCAATGCAGTACCCTGTGTAATAGGACATTAAGTTGGTGTAACAGTGCTTCAAGTCAATGTGGAACATCACAACACTTGTCAGGAGTCCATCTACTCTTGTCACTTTATTTAATCTGAATACTGAAACAAATAAACAGAAAAATGAGCATGTGGTGAAGTCTTAAATACATTCATGAGCAATTTCATAATAACAGAAAGCCTCTTAATGACACAGCTTAATTCAATTGACATTAACCATCTAAAATCTTGAAGAAATACTGCACCTGGAAAGGAAAGGGAAATATTTCATTATCTCAGAGTGGATTAGAGTGCTACAGAAAGCTTGACTACCATGTTGAAAATGTGTTGCTTACAGAATATTAAATATGCTCGATCTATTAAGCCTTAAGTGAGTGCGGTTCTCCAAGATTGAAATGATTAATTTGTAGCGGTTCATAGAGTAAGCATGTTGCTGTGCAAAATACCTTGCTGGCTACTATGAACTACCCCCTGAGAATGTGGCAGCTCAGCCAGTCACAGGCTAATGATTAACAAGGAGCCATTTGTCCACACACTCCACAGATCAGGAGCTTGGCTGAACAATGACGCCTAATAGATCAGACCCACTCGCTGCAAAACAATGGTTTTGTTGAAATTTCTCTGCCATTCCTCTCCTAACCCTAAGTGTGGCCGCCCCAGCCCACGGAGGGAAGTCATAAGACTCGCTTTAGAATGCAAAACTGCACGTTGTGTTCTTGGCAGAACGTGACATGGTGCAAAGACTCGAGTGACCATCAATGAAACTTCTATTCCTAGGATCACGTGAATGGCGACATGGAACGATGTAGGTGGAAAAGAGAATCATCATGGGTGAATGAAATGCCACCTACCTCTAAAATGCCGTCTTCAGGGAGATCGGTGCAGTGGACAGCGTTCTGCACCTTGTCTTTCCCGTAGATGGCGCGTAACGTGGTCGGACGCACGTGGCGCGCAGTTCCCTGTTTAATGGAAACATTTTGTTAATGTTACGACATGTTTAAACAAGTTGGAACAATATTATCACAGATAGCAAGAAATCCAATGTTGTATGTGGACAGTCTGGATGAGTACTGAGCAACTAGGTGCTATACCGTCTATAGAGCCAAACTGCCGACTCGACAACTGGTCATGCCGAGTAAGTGGAAAACTTGACCAAAAAGGAAACAAACAGCAAATCTGCCAGACAGGAGACACACTTTGTTCGAGACTTGTAGTATTTACAAAAATCATTAAGTTGAACGTGGCAACCCTAACTTCTCTTGCCCCCGTCTTGAACATGCGAGGCATAGATTTCCGGTGTCTCAGATATGTATCCATTACTTTCAACCTCCACTACGAGACCGAATCTAAAAGGGATCGCGCTGCAGTGCCCCAATGTCTGCTAATCTTTGTCTCGAGGAAACGCAATCCTCCCACAGGGTCTGCTGTCAGGGTTACGGTCATATGTAAACACTGACTTAAGAATGGGAACGATTAGTCCTCCAGAAGATAATAGACAGCATAGATTGTAAAGCAAATGTATGCTTATGTGTGAACACAATATGACACTGTAACATGCACTTTTAAACAATATTTAATACTTCTGCAGTGATTACAATGCCTCCTTTCTGTGCACTTCATCAGATGTGTCTACTTTGAAATTAAAGCAAGGCTTAGTCCTTTCTCCGATACAACCTAAGCCACGGTTCTGTTAGTATCACAGTTTGCAGGGAAAATGATTCCAAACCTTTTAAAACTGCCCCTTTTTTTTCTTTTTTTATACAAAGTATTCTCTAGTGGTTTATGAACTTTAACACAAAAGCCGAGAACCAGTCCTTCAAGGTCATAAACCAGTCTGGCTTTCTCTCAGTGCCAATTACATGTCTTTTAAATCTCAGACCTGAGCCCTGCACAAGTTTGTATCACCCGCTACGACAAAGACAGAGAAAGGGAGAAAGGGACAGGAAGCCGCAACATACTTTAATTACAAAAACAAAAACAAAACTATTCTCAGTTTCTAGAGAACATTTAGCTGTGACTGTGACATACAGTTGGTTTGATACTGACAAATGTGACAAATGTACTTATTGTAAGTCTGGACAAACATGTCTGATCAATGACATCATGTAATGTAAATAGGAGAAGTAATAGCTCAATTGACGCAACAAGGATCAGCATAATGACATAAGTACGCAAGATTTGGTTTTGCGTCTCAGCAATACACTGTGTGTAACTACCTAGTTAGCGCAGTGACCTTGACAAGGCAGCAGCATGTCGTTTACACTCCCCTCGCCATAGGAAACCACAGCAAAAGAGAGCAACGGCAAAAAAAAAAAAAGAACTGCTGTGAGATTTCCTGATTAATAATTTTTTTTTGCCAAAGTCTTGTCTCTGTAATTACATTAGTTATACAAAAGTGACCTGCAGTCAGAAGGCTTAATTTGATTTTAATTAGTCCCAGAGAGGGCTGGTCTGATGTTCACAGATCAGTGATGAACAATAGGGGTGACAGGTAGCCTGATTGGTTGAGGAGTCCATTTTAGACATGTGAAAAGATGTGATGCATGAATATGGGCAATATTCACTTTGTAGTTCAATGATTCAACTGCATAGGCATAGAGCGCTTGTTTTAGATGTAGGAAATTTGTTATAGCGGGAAGTTAAAACTTGTACAAATAACTTTCGCTCTCAGACTCATAATGAGACTGTAAAATATCTAGATGCCCACTGCAAACCTAACCACACACCACGGTCATCTGTATGTGGCTTGGGGAAAGATCAATACCGGATAAATGCTTTCAAGCATATATTTTTACCCAATTCAAATTGTCATAATACCAAGAAACTTTTGGCCTCCTGTGTCACAGAATCCAGAAACAAAAGTCCACGTGGACTCAAATTTCAAAGGGATTTCTTTTACTATTTTTGTACCCTGTAATCCATCAATCCACACAGAGAAATTCCTTGTACATGCAATGTACAAGGAACGTACTTGGAGTCACTCAGTACTCAAGGCAGAAAAGATCTTGACAAATTATTCCCTGTCCTCAGCTCATAAACCTTTAACATGCCACAAGCAACATTAGATGTTTTCATATGCACAGAATACTCTCAAAGTTGAAATGACAAAATCCTTCATTTGGGGCCCACAGACTGGTCATTTCAAAAGCTAAAAATATGAATTCATGGACATGGTTTGAAAACTTGTGAGAATGAATGTTTTTATTGGCAATTATTGGTCTTAGTCAAGCTGTTGATTTATATGCTTGGGGGGCCCAAGAGGCTACAGATCATACAAGTGAAGAGAGGTAAAGGGGGAAGGGGAGGAGTGTCTGTCCAGCCTTAAACCAGCATCGCAAACCACAGTCCATTCTCACAACCGAGTTGATGCAGCACTGAGTTTTGAGACATCATCCGATGTGATGGCGAGTTCCGAGTTGAGCAATATACAGTCAATGTTTTATCGACACATTGACTGTTTCGGGATAATCCTTAAAGTGAGTTGAACCAAAAGCCTATTGTTATTACAAACCACCACCCCTACCACACCTTTGAATGGAAAATCCATACTGTTCCACTGCATGTATCAGTGGTGCATTTCATTTGGTTCATTTGGACTGAAACAGTCCCTATCAGCCCTGTTTGTCTTGACCTGTCCATCTGTCTGATAATGTTTATAATGTCTTGATGAATTGGATGTGGAAAAAAGAGCACACTGTTCTTTGGAAATTGATAACATTGTGTGGTATGTCATTAAAGTGGCCTGTGGGTAACGCTATCAGTACCGGACATGTGCTGTGTTCTCCTCTGGGATGACATGGTCACTGTGCTAAAGAGCCCATCCTCTTATCTTCCACCTTCTATGGATGTTGCCTCTCTTAAAAGACAATATCCTTCTCAAATAGTGAAACTCCTCTGAGGGTCTGTAGGGGGAGTTGATGTGTAGTTTAGTTGTCAAACAACACTGAGGCGTCTTGGAGGACATAGAGCGAACAAACAGCCTTGACTGTTACCATAGCAACCCCAAAGCCAATTAGGAATAGGAAGTAATCTAGCTGCTGAATTTTTTACAGAAACAGTCTCAATACAAGGTCACAGAGTTGTTAATGGAGCAAGGGGGTGCTAGCACAAGATGAAAGGAGAGTGCAAATCACGCAAGCAAATCACGTTTTATCAAAGGGATTGTGGCATTTAGTGGTTATATTCGAGCAGACTACCGTTTCAAATTCCACCTCTCGATAAACAGTGACCTAACATTTATCTTCATTATCTGTTAAAGACGTAGTCCCATCTTTTTCAATAATGACATACCGACTAACCCCTGCCTTTTGATGTTAGGACATTCTGAGCCACCCAGACCACTTATATATTATAACTTATAATATTATCATGACATTATTCGACAGAATTTAAAGGTGGAGTTATGAATGACGGTTGAATTTGAGGGGGGGTTTTGCAGATCTGCAGAGCCTCATTATCATGGTAACCAAACAGTGATTGGAGACACAGCGTCATATCATTAGATTTCACATCACGCACCAGCACAGCCCTGCACCACTGACTCCACAGTATTCAGGGACACACGCACCCACACATATACTCATGCACACACATGCACACACACATGCAATGCAAGCACGTACACACACTCCATTAATGGACAGCAATAAAGTGGACGTGTTATCTACTTCTTATCACCTTTTGGCCTGAAATGAAAAGCCACTAAATCAGACTACTCACATGCATTTAGTGCACTTTATATCAAAGTGAAAGCTGAAGGCTTTGAATTTGAATATCCTCATCAATGCAAATGTTATTTTCTCATATCATGGTTCTACATGTAATTAACAGTTGCTTCCAGCATATGATACAGGTTCAATATCAAACTGCATTATATCAAGTTGCATAAAATCAAATGGTTGCTCACAGACACTGCTTGCAAAATATGCAAAGGATCACTCATGTATTTGTATAATGTATAATGTTTCATCAGTTCAGGGTAGGGTGGGGAAAAGCTCTGTATGCGTTTGCATGGCAGAGTATGTTTTCATACTATTTTACATCAAAAAAAGGTAGTTAAACATAAACTCACTGGGTCAACAGGCCCACAAAAACCCCGGAATGTCTTTGGTGTGTTGGTGCCACAGATCTCCAGAGCCAAGCAGGGTCCAGAAGACAGCTCAGCCACCATATTCTACAAGGAACAAAATAAATGTCACAAAATAATCTAAAACAATCCATCGATGGAATGTGTGCATCAGTGGAAAAACAAGACAACATAGAAGTTGAATACCAACCAGCTAAGCCTGAGCTGACGGAATTCATTCATTTGAGTTTGTTATCAAAAGGATAAAAATCATGCAATAAATAATGAGGAACAAGCTATTGTAACAAAGCTATTTTACAACGAAAAATGGGAAAATAAAGTCTAAATGGAATGGCATGCTCCAGGCATAGGTGGATGCAGACATTTTAATGTGCCCCAACACACTGTTGATGCTGGTAAAGCTTTTAATCAATGTCATTAAAACTCAACAATACTGGGAAATATACCTGCAGTCTGATAATGTCTGATAATGCCATTATCAGACATTTTCGAGGAAACTAACACAATCAATTTTCCTCATGACTTCAGGCTTCTGACACATGTTTTTCACCATTTCACCTTGGAAGAAATGAAAGATTTACGACTAATACCACCAAAATGATATGCTGATCATACTCACAGGGTATTCTGTGACGACCCCTTTATATACTTCATAAAATTCTTCTGCATTTGTCTGGTCCAAAGTGAACTGTGGAAAAGAAGATCTCTGCTTGCCACTCACAAAATATATTTGACATTTTTGAAAGGGAGAGCATGCAGTAAGGATAAATGCATTCATCACAATTTAATATTTAGTATTGATTTGTGACATTAGTGCAATCTGTACTACAGTGTCATTTATTATATGTTTTCATTATGCCACTTAATTACATCTCAACAAGATTCAAACTTAAAATCAAAGCACATTTTGGATTGCAGACCCACAGTCAGTCGTCCCAAATACATGTGTAACATACGTATGATGAAAGCGACAAAACACAGATTGATTTATTTTGTCCTAGGGCCAACAATGAGCACAGGCATGTGATGTGACACAGAGAATGGATATATTGGGCCACTCTTCTATCAGAGCGCCACGAGAGACACCGTCAAATTTGTGAAAGGTCACCCTTTGCAGCGGTGTTGGCGAGTTCAATCATGAGGTCAGCCAGAAAAAGCCAATACAGTGCGGCTTTGGGATAAATGGGTGAATCAACATTACATTATGGCTGACAGGATGGTCCAATCTTACCTAAAAAGTATATTATATAACAGGCATTACAAAAACGATCTGTGACCAATACACAAAGAGAACGAGATGAATACATTATTTGGGTCTTACCATCTGAAGTGCTGAGATCTCAAACCCAGCTGCAGAAATGGAGTTGAGAATCTTCCCTGTCAGACCTGCGCAGACACAAAGATAATTAATGTTTGCGATCTGTATTGGAAAAAGGGGAAAATAACAAGCACTGAGGGCTCACTAAGTCAGGTACTATCACAATAGTACAACACTCCCAAAGCTGTGGAAAATGTATAAGCAAGTCTGTATTGTCCCCTTGGTACAAGGTACAATGGGATTCCTTTACAAAGGTCGGTGCTACAGTGTTAGTGGACGGAAAACATTCTTCCTGTACAGGGAGTCAAGGTTAAACAAACTGAAGGACAGTGCCAACCGAATGGCCTCAGTCTGATAACAGAATTCACTGCAAAATATAACCTGCATTTGCCCAAAGGATGACAGAATACCCTATATTTTAATATTCCTATTTCCTCCAGAGTGTACATCAGAGGTTACTGTTCAGAGAAGCAGCCATCACAAACTACAACAGGTGCTGAATCCATGCGTGTCAATCTTTCTCCTGGCCAAGTGAGCATTTGGTGACAATGGTGTCAACAGTATGTCAGTCAGGCCTGTTACCCCTTCAGACGTCCTCTGTGCGCTCCCCAGGCAGCATCCTCTAACTGCCTGACTAGGAAACACACAGCCACTCCAGTACCCAAAAGCAGCTGGTGCTGTTGCTAGGAGATCATATTCTGGCTGCTTAGCAACAGACGCTTGTCTATTCCAGTCATGACTGAGTAAAATTTCACTCACGACTCCTTACCTTAACACTGTGTGTACTTTGCCTAGACCAAGGTAGCTTCTAAAATGCACCATATGGCAAATCAAAGCAAGGCATTTAAAGAAAGACAACAGATAATTTGATGTTATGATGGATTGACTGATGCCCTCCGACCAGATAAGAAGCTTTAAACTAAAACATGATAAGGAAAGACATGATGGCGGGGCCCTTTGATTACTTCCTGACTACCTGAGTTTATCTGGGTTTTAGTAGCGGCTCCTGTTGAAACCTCATTGTATGCCAGGCTGCAATTCTTTCAAAACTAAATATTGTCATAGCTTCCACTCAGTCAGAGTTTATCTTGGCAACTGGTTTTCTGGTATGAGAAAATGAGAAATCTGTGCGACGTGCACAAAGAGGGAGAGGTGGAGGAGGCCTCGAAACCAGACATACCACAGAGAGTAAAAAGCAAACAGAGTAGAGATCAGATGCTTCCCATACCTACAGTGAAGAGAAGCACTAGAGATCGAAGCAAAACACCATATCAAATTTAGAACGCCCTTTATCCCTGATCTCAGCAAAGATGCTTGCTTGAGCAGTTTTTTTTTTTGTTTTATTAAATCAGACTGGACAAAGCTTGTCTCGTCTGTTCTGAGACTAAGCTTATATCTCCTGGAAAGACTTCTTCAACCCTCCCATTTGTCCACAGCTCAGACGTCAGAGCTCTGCGAATCAGAGCCATAGCAAAGTTTTGGTAGAAATCCAAAGGTAATGTTGTTAACCATGTAGTTGCATTGTGTTGCGTGGCACTATTTAATAACAGAACAGGGCTGAGGAGTTACAAAGAAGTGAGAATATTTAGTCACGACTATGACACTGAAATGATGTGGCTACGAACAGTAAACAGTGACGAAGTGGGCCATATTAAAGAACGAAAGGTTTGGACTAGTCAGGAGATACAGTACAGACTGTATCTCAGTACTCATGTATAATTGACTGCTTTACAGCAGAAAAATGTTGAAATTTGTAAGAAAAGATTCCTACCTTCTAATATAGCATGAGGTTTGACAATGCAGCAGGTGCAGTCTGTATATTTGGCTGTATTTGAGAGTCCATGGCCCGATGTGGATGGAAAGAAATATTCAAGTTCCTATGAACAGAAAACAAGCTTATAAGACCAATTTTAAGATTTTTGGACAAATCATCTCTTCTCATTCAATATTAATATATAAGTATTACAGGTACATATAAAGGTTGTATATACCTGTATATACATACATATGGGATATTTGGTACCATGATAAAAGGCCATTAAAAAGTTCTTACTCTTGCTGCTGCAGCGACTGAGTCAGACCCGTGTCCTGCATTTTTGACGCCATCTGTTCCGAACTGAGCTCGAACGCTCTGCTGTGCCTCCCTCTGTGCCACAGTAGAATCTGTAGGTCCCAGCAGCCGCCTCCAGATAGATATGGCCTCATCACCCATTAGCTCCATGGCAACCACAGGGCCAGAGGACACAAACTGCACCAGGTTGCTGCAAAAATGAATCACATTAGTAAAGGTATTCCACTAAACTGTCTAGACTGGTGAAGATATTTAATGCTGTTTTGCATCTACTCAGAGATCTTTACAATCATTTTCACATGTTATGTTACTGATTGTGGATGACCCGACTTGAAAGCTCCCTGGCTCTCTCAGACCAGCTCAAGCCGGCAAATCATTTACACAGAAACGCACCTGAAGAAAGGCTTTGACTGATGTTCGACGTAAAAGTCGGCTGCTTGGTTCCTGTGAGGGAATCATAAACAGGGGGTTAATAAGTGGCCAGGTAAACTTCAGTAGCAGAGGCTAACTGAAGGGGAAAACCAGACTACTGACAAAGGGATTTATAGAAGTCAATTACTTTATTGTCCCATTTTCTATGACCCTTTGTACATGATTATGATTAATCGTATAGCAAAAATATTTATTTTAGATCAACATATACATACGAATTTCAAACCTAGTCTAAACATAAGAGGCTATCCAAATGATTACATTGTGTGTTAAATTAGTGAATGAAAGTTTGGTGTTTGCGTCACCGGACTGGGGAAAGATTCTCAGTTTCAGAAGGGGTGGGACTGCCTTAGGTCCTGATGAATTTGTGCAGAAAACACAGTAATCAACTACACCTTAAATTGGGACCCAAGAGTGGCAGTGGTATAATTTTGGTGTAATTTAGGGGAAGAAATAGCCAACTGAAAGGTATACTTTTTTTCATGCTATGGATCTTAACTTAGAAAGTAACTAAGGAATCAAGTTTCTCAAAAAACATGTGCAATCAATTATTGCTGTGCAAGATTCAATTTTCTTCTCACAGACTTACCCTGTCAACCTTGTCATTTTAGCTTTTGTCACAATCAAGTTTGCAGCATGTATCACTTGAAGGATGTCCCCCAGCTTGGTAACGGCATCTGGCTTTATCATTGCAAGGGTTCTAAGGGAAGGGGAAACAGCAAAACAAAATAACTAACAAAAGGAAAAGATAAAAAGCCAAATCGGTATTAGTGTAAATTGAAAATCTTTGCCAGGTTCTGTTCAACAACATTGTTGTTAGATAAGCAATTTTAAGTTGCATTACCCTGCGCTCACACAGGAAACAAGGGACTAAGCAACTGGAAGCCATTCATTTTGAATGAGCACTGGGCGACTGGGAGGGCGACGCTAGATTTAAGCAACTAGAGACAGCTCAGCAGATTTTAACAGCAGCGCTGAGATGTAGCAATGGCCAATCGGAGGGTAGATGCGTTCATCTGCTGTCAAAATGTTCGTTTCTACCGATCTTAAAATGGAGCAACAGCTTATTGCAGTAGGTCACCCGAGGGTTTCTCATTCTGTGTGACAAGTTCCTGTTCATTTAGAGATACAATAAAAGGAGAGATGTGTGGAAGCAGCTGTTGTGTGGGGAGGTTGTGATGTAGTGTCGTGTGGTGAGTAGTGATGCTACTGTGAAACCAGAGTGTGCCGTGGAAGGGAAGAATGTTTTGAGGACATTGAACAAACAAGAAATATGTTTCCCTATTATTTGTGCTCAAACAATTATAACAATTGTCAGAAAAGGATGCCACAAAGGAGATTCAATTTTCAGGAATGTAACAGATTTTGGATTATGTGGGCTTGTTGCACCACCTACAGAATCGTACCTTTCTTTTTTGCTGCCGAGTTTGTTTGCTGTGTATTGGTCTCCGTATGCAATCAGATTGAGCTGACGGGAGAACACGCTCACTCGACTCCCGATAAAAAGGTTATCCTGATGGAGCCC
Organism: Cyttopsis rosea; assembly: GCA_900302355.1. Lineage (NCBI taxonomy): Eukaryota > Metazoa > Chordata > Actinopteri > Zeiformes > Parazenidae > Cyttopsis > Cyttopsis rosea. The sequence goes on along the minus strand of OMKR01045201.1, from coordinate 12,298 downwards.
ATCATATTTGGTCCTTCTCAAAAAGATTCGCTGGTTTTTCACATCAAACTGCATACAAAAACACATTTCCTTTGGTAAGAGTAACTAAGCCCCAGCGGCAGATGTATGAAAATTTTGCATTTAATATCAAATACAGAAAAGATAACAATTCCATTTCTCATGAAATGCACTTAATATAAGACTTATGAGCATGACATTCATTTGAGATGTCCGTGATCAAAATTACTATATGGGTGATAAAGCCCATATGACATTTTACAAGAATATACTTTCTTCTCATTGTGGTTTCATAGAGCACGGCTTACCATCTCCAATGTACCGTCCTTGGGGTAGTAGAGCAGTTGGTAGCGGCGCAGGAGAGTAGCGCTGGGGTCGTACCACTCGGCTAGAAAGGCGTAGCGCTCCTCCTGAAAAGAAGATTGATCAAGTTAGCAGGTTTATCAGATTATTACCAGTCCTTTGTAGTTACTTAAGTGTAACCGCTACCTGCCCCTATTGGGCTGTTTTTATTTCATGTTGCACCGTTTTGCTGCTGCAGGACCTGA
>OMKR01045201.1:0-11733 GCA_900302355.1 Cyttopsis rosea | reverse complement strand
CCCCCCCCCCGTGCTATCTTATCTCATCTCAGTTCTGAATGAGTAGGACTAGGCGATATGTGGGTATAAAATCAATATTGTGAAACGAGACTAGATATTGTCTAGGAAATTGATTGATTGATGAGTTAAGTAATGCAATTTGGTTATAATGTCCACATTACTCATGAATGTTGCTCAAATATGTTTGTGTGTCATCAAAAGACGTGTGTTAGGGAGGTTAATACTCCTGTCGGTGCCCCTGAGCAAGGCACTGGCAAAACAGCCGGAGTTGGTCCCCGGGCGCTGCACTGCGGCTGCCCACTCACTGCTCCTAGGTGTAGGATGGGTCAAATGCAGAGGACAAATTTCGTTGTATCCTACTTGTACAATGACAATTAAGAGATATTCTATATTCTATTCTATATCCTGTGAATATCTTAGAAAGCACTGCTCCTGGCTGCCCCTGGAGGAAGGACGGCCAGGATGGGATAAAAGCAGAGACTATATCTCATCGTTCGCCACTCCTGCATGTGTGTGTGTGTGTGTGTGTCACCCTCTGCATGTGTGTGGTAAAAATGTGTGATTAATAAATCATTCTTCTTCTATAGTGATCCCCAAAAGGGATGACTATTGGTCATCTACTATGAATGAGTGCGGGACATTATCACATGTATAGGAGATGTTTTTACACATCTGGTCAAATCCAGACACAACCAGCCGCTTTGCAGCTGCTCTATGTCGTACACTGCAGAGACCTGGATGACCCTCAACTCAGCCCCCAGTCAACGGGTGAGATGTCACTGGTCATTTATTTTCACTTTAATATTATATTATATTATTCTAAATTACGTATTAAAAATAAAATAAATAACCACCTTATGGAAGTCAGAGGGTCGTTTTGACACGCTACTGTATTGTGTTCCTTTCCCTCATCAAAACAAAGAGTCTCCTTCTTCTTCTACTTGGCTTTTTGTGGCGGCTCGCGTCCCGTAACGCTGCATTAGCGCCCGTCTCTACTGTTCCCACTACGTGTCGCCCGTTTCGCAACATGGGGGGTTTATCTAACACGACTAGAGTTCACTGCGCCAACTTACCATTTGTTAACCGTTTGAACCGCCCGGAGAGAGAACGTACATTTGGGGGAGTGGACGCTTTGGCACTGACGCGTCGCTGCTCGTTTAAACCGTTGTCGCGAAGCGGAACGGCGCGTCGACAACAGTGTTGGGAGGCGGGGCTTGTGAAACACGACTACCACGTGACTGTGACGTCATACGCTTCGACCGCCAATGAATGACGCACCGGAAGCGATTTGAACGGTTTGAATTATGTTTCAGCGAACAATTAGTATGACACGAGGAATGTTTAATTTGATTTTATTGACTACATTTTCTGTTAAACTATTAATTTATATTATTGCCTTTTTAAATTGATTTCATTTCCTTATTATTATTGTTATTACTATTATTATTATTATTATTATTATTATTTCTTATATTTTATTGCTGCTATTTTGCTTATGCTTGGTTTTAAATGTTAGCAGAAAAAAATGGATATGGGAATTTTTATTTGTCTTTTGTATCAGCAAGACAGACACTGCAGCCACGACACGTAACGGAATAGAGAGCCAAAGCCCACGTGTCCCTTGAACATTTACGAAGGGCCGGCAACCCTGGGCCCCGCGTATTTCTGCCTGCAGCTATATTATTTATTTATTTATTTATTTATTTATTTATTTATTTATTTATTTATTTATTTATTTATTTATTTATTACATATTTTTATTTTTATTATTACTATCTACTAACTATTATTATCATGTTACATGTATGGTCTTATTGAGTGTGGAGTCATGTTTGTTATATTAACATTATTTCATTATGCCTTAATGTTTTCTGTTTTTGTCTTAATGTCACATGTTGGAAGTGATGATTGATTCAATGAAGGGTTGGGGGAAAAACGTTTTAGCCAGATCTTAACAGAAGAATAGACAAATATTATCATCAGACGAGAGAGATAAATAATAGACATATCTGTCTCTCAGATTAAATACTTGTCACATAAAAATCATGAAGGAAAATCGCATCAACCCAGTGTTTATAACGCCTACTCTGTAGAGGAAAGTCATTATATGCTTCAATTGATTGTCTCACTGCCTTCATATTGTTTGTTTTCATCGAAACAAATAATTTAACATGTACTCATCGGACAAGACATATAAACATATTTTTGAAGCGCAGCACTTTAGTAACTGAACGCGAATATCGGTCGATTCAAGCGAAAACACGACGCCTTCTCATAGGTTTTTATTGTGCGCGGCTGACCACCCGGTGTCGCTGTGTGCTGATCCGCCCATCGCTGCCTGAAACATGTTTCGCGCCTCGCCAAACATTCCGTTACCATAGAAACATGGTTCAAAGGGCAAGCTACGTTCACGAAAGTAGGACATAAATTGTCACATAGCCTGACGTAAATCATCGTTTACAATACCCAATTCAAATAATATGATCCATGCAAAAAATAAATAATTCGCCACGCTTTATCTTCGTGCTTATTCTACATTTATTCTAAATTATAATAACGGTGTGGACAAGCCGCGGTCACAGCCAGTGTAATAAATCTACCACTGTGCGTCCAGCGCCATCTAGCGAGTTAAAGAAGTGTGAACTGGCGTGTGTTAGTGAGAGTCTTCATAGTTCCGAGGGGCCTTGAACAACTGTCAAAATGGTAAATTCCTTCTTTTCATCCATCGCTGTTTTTGTTTTAACGCAGTGAAGAGAATTGACGCCTCTTCATGTGACCTTTATTTTCTACCATGTATCCCGCCGGGTGTCAGGGGGACGGTCCTCTCATCCTGGACGGAGGACTTGCAACTGAACTGGAAGCACGCGGTCTCAAATTAGAGGTAATCTCTCTATGTTACTCGGGTTCAGACGAGAACGCCCATATATATATATATATCAATGTTGTTACCCCTGTGTGTCGGGTGCAGAGACAGTGACAGGCTACATGCTACTGGTGTTAGCTCAAACGTCTGCAGCCAACGGGATCCACTAGCCTAGCTGCTGTGAAACCAAACCAAACCTCACCTTAGTGACAACAAAACACAGATTGATATACATCTCTCGCTTCTTATGGCCAGGGGTGGGGACAAATGAAAAAAACAAGGAATTGACTCTAATAGATAGGGAACGTGAAGCTGACGTCACATCGCTGGAGCGAGCCGCCATATTGGGAGGATCACTCGCATCGACTGTGAGCGTCGATCGGCGAATTTTTGAGTTAAAGGACGTCTTGGAAGTGTTGTTTGGAGAAAAACTGCTGCAGAAAATCTCGCAGCCATTTCGTGTGAAACCTCGACCCTTCTTTTTCTCCCTTCCTCTCTCCGTTTTTGATCCTTTTGTGATCCTCACAAAATGGCGACCGGAGACCATAGCAACCGTCAAACGTCACATTCCCTATAATAAAAAAGTCCTCTTTGGTTGTACTATTATTGCTTTTGTATGGCCTTGTTATCCATTTTACCTACTAAAGAATGAACCCCTATAAATACATTTGAGGCAACTGCTTGGAAAACCATTTTTCTTTTTACAATCTTGTCACGTTCATAGGGAGATCCTTTATGGAGTGCCAGGGTTTTGCATACTAATCCTCAGGCGATAAGAGATGCTCATTACAGGTATGGCTCCCTCCACTCAGACACGTAGAAAGTGTGAATGGCACGATTTGAACAATTCTAATATTTTCATGACGTTTTGTTAGGTTTCTCCTCAGTGGTGCAGATGTCGTTACAACAGCGACATACCAGGCAAGTATTGAGGGATTCGTCAGACACCTGGACACCAGCTCAGAACTGGCCGGTGAGCTGGTGATGTCTGGAGTCCGTCTGGCCAAAGAAGCAGTAAAAGTGTTTGTTTCCGAGAATCATGGGAAAGGTGCTTTCTGCAGTATGTTCTCTTATTAGTTGCGCTGAACCGTTCTGTACACAACATAAGTTTGATATTAACTTGTACTTTCCATTTATATTATTTGTGAAGAGCAAAAGCAACCGGTAGTTGCCGGCTCTATTGGACCTTACGGGGCCTTCCTGCACAACGGCTCAGAGTATTCTGGGGCTTATGCAGCAGAGATGAGTGTAGAGGTGGGTGACACAGTTTCCATTTGATAAGAGAAGGAGAAACTTTTTTGTTTTCGTACGATGTGAAATCCATACGGCTCTATGCACAAGTATTGGGTTGTTCCATCAGATGTAACGAACGCAGTGCCCGCTCCAAACATGCCTGTTGGGAACGGGCTAATAAGGACAGAGGACCTTCCTTCCTTCTTCCCTCCCATCCTTCCCTCCCTCCTTCCATCCTGCAGTGCCTGTTCCAAATTTGCCTGTTCGGATTTCTTCCTTCTTCTTTATTGTGACATACCAGTAGTTTGGATGGATTCCATGTTCCTGAATTAGCAACGCTGACAAAAACTAATCAAAGTTTATTAATATTACACGTGTCACGTATCCAAATTGCACCAAATTGGACACTGCGCGTCCTCGGTTCCCCAGCAACACCCAGTGTGAAGTAGATCGGATGGACGGTTGTCGAGATAATCGAAGGACATAACGTCAAGAATGAATAGGAAAGAAAAAAAACAAGATCCCTTTAAGACCAAATACACAGTGTTTCTAGTGTGCTGCCTACTTGGCAGACCTGCAGTTATCACCTCATGACTATGTCTTTGAGTTGGATCTCTAGTCCTTAGGGTTGGTTTGGTAGCAGGTGATACCAAATGATCAATTCTAATTCTGTGTATCAACTGTCTACTGTCTTTTCCAAGGAGCTTAAAGCTTGGCACCGGCCACAGATCAGCTGCTTAGTGGCAGCAGAAGCCGATCTCATCGCTTTGGAGACGATCCCCAGTATCAAAGAGGCAGAGGCGCTGGTAGAGCTACTCAGAGAATTTCCAAATTCAAAAGCTTGGCTCTCCTTCTCCTGTAAGGTAATACTTTTAAATTGCATGTTTATAGTGGATATTTCCGCTTAGCATTCTGCTATACATTACAATATACAAATCATATCTAATTTTCAGGATGGGAAGTGTATATCCGACGGTAGCTCATTCACAGAGGCGGTCCAGATTGCTCATCGATCCAAACAGCTGATTGCTGTGGGGCTCAACTGCTGCTCTCCAGCTTTGGTCAAGCCACTTCTAGACTCTGCCAAATCCCTTCCGAGTCCAGACCTCTTCTGGGTTGTTTACCCTAACAGCGGAGAAGAATGGGATCCGGTAAGTGGGTAAGTCTGGTGAAATCAAAATTAATGTCTATTTCCAGCTCATTGTCAAAACACTGCCCTGTTATCCAAACTCTCATAAGTAATGGTGAACATGTGCGTCTCTATTTTTAACATCGACAGATGGCAAACTTCAGAAAAAACATCAATAGCAGAACTAAGCCTCGAATGGATGAAGCAAGGTGCAGGAATGATAGGTAAAGTGAAATAATATCATTTCTATTATTATTTTTTTGTTTATTATTTTCTTATTTGGGTGTTTCTTCTTCCACTAGGGGGCTGCTGTCGCATCAGTCCTGCTCACATTGCAGAGTTAAGACAACAGCTCAAAGGAAGTGATTCGTCAGAGGCCTCGGTGGTGTGAAGGATGTAAATAAGATGTTGACAAATTCTATGAATTTACCCGTAAATCTAACATCATTTAATTATAAGCAAGCAGAGATTATATAATTCCTCATGTCATTCCTGCTTTCCGAATAAAAGAAAGAGGAAGTCTGTGTTTGAGAAAATGCTGATGAAGTCAAGTTTATATGAATGTTTATTTATTTTTTTAAACCAACTACATCAAATATACTCTAACACACAGTGGTGTTCAGGTAATAATGACAGACGGCAAATGTTTAAACACAAAGAAAAACAAAATGCTGTATACAACAAAAAGAAAAGATGCAATCTTAGCTTTTTGTGGTTCACATTTTAAACGTCCACACAGACTTTGTAAGTGACAGGATTCCGATTCTCACTCGTATACAGCTTCAGGGTTGTTATAGTTCTAAGCAAAGAAAGATCAAAATGATAAACATCAATTAGGTTTTTTAAGAACATAAAGTGTCACCTGCCTTTCACAACAAGTTCACTGCACAAGTCACTGTAGGTCAGATTGTCTAAACAAATACAAACTGAGTTATAGAGTGAACTGTACAACTATTTCATCTTGAGAGGATTTTAAATGCACCTGTCAGACATCTACTTTCCTTAACATTGTTAAATGAGGCTAATGTATACACTTTATGGATGTGTTGTGACTTAAATCCAGGGAAATGTGTGTGGTTGGGATCAGGACAATATGAACATATAGTGTGGCTGCGATATGAAAGAAGAACACCTCATCCCTTAACGCGGTTTAAATACATGGAAATAAATAAGTCGTTCCTGTCGCTCTAGTGGACGGTGTCAGTCTGCGACGTCTTCCTCCAGGTCGCTGTCGGGCGAGCTCCTCTGTCTGTACTCCTTGGTGTTGGACAGACGTTTCCAGGCAGTGTCTTTCTGGCTCCCCGTGCTGTGGGAGCGGCCCAGGCGGGCCAGGCGATTGGCCGAGGCCTTGTCCTCGCTGTCCTCGGCGATGCTTCCGTGAGCGCGCTCTGCGTCTGAGTGGTGCAAGTTCTCCAGATTCAGAGCCCAGGGACCGAGTTTCTGCCAGTTCACCCTCTGGAAGGCCATGATGCAGTGAAGGTTGCCTCCCACCTGTACAGATGTTGCAGTTCCATCAGCAAGGCCATGGTCAAGCTGTTGTGGTACTAGCGTTGTCTACATCAGTGGTGCTCAACGTGGGGTCCGGGGACCTCCAGGGAGTCCCCAGCAAAATGATTAATAGTTAAAACTCAATTTGATCATGATATCAACATTATCTCCCTAAAACTATAGTATAGACTGGAATGGAATTTTGGATCAAATCATGGCTAACAAAACTCTTCTCAGATTGGGGTCCAAGAAACAAAATCCTATCAAATGGCTTAATCCGTATCAAATTTAGGGTCCTTTATGTGAAAGAGGTTGAGAACCACTGGTGTACATGATAAAAACAAACATAAACCACATAGGCAACCTTTTTGGTTTTGCGGCACAGAATACCCCTCTCTGTGTGGCGAATATCCAGGTATTCTGGATTTTGTGTGTTGAGGTCAGTCACAATGTCCAACCACCTGAAAAGAAGATTTATTAAAAAGAGCTTGACGATCATGGTATGACTATATAACTACTAACTGTACATGGTTATGCTAAGAATGTGTCTTGAGTAGCCAGATCTAAATCTGATGGACTTTCTTTTCAAAATGTAAATTTGCACCTATGGATGACCTCAGTTCCACATCCACACTGATCAAACCAGTTGATCGGATTAAAGTTCTTGGGTAATCTGATCACCAAAAATGCATGATAATTCCAGGTGGTGGCAGAGTATACACGACATGAAGATTTTAAAAGTGGCTTACTTTTTACAATGAATGCCTGGGTGCTTCCTACTGGGTTCACCAATTAGAATCCAATGTTCCGTTTCATTTACTGGTAGAGGCCCCCTTTTGAGTAGACGAGAACCGTAATTTATCAATTTGAGCACATTATATAATTCCTCTACAGCAATGAAACAGAAAGCATGGCTACTGGTCAGAAGGAAACAGCTCTTACCGATAAGCCTTCGCTGCTTTGAGTGGCGTGGCTTCAAAACCCACTGGACAAAAGTAGTGGTTCTGGCAGTGGTAAATATAGGCCATAGACTCATCCTTTAGCCCTTGTGTCAGCTTCAATAATGCCCCTTCAGCTGTAAAAGGTTTCAGAGGTTAACACTCATGTTTTTCTTTTCAATTTAAGTGCAGATATAAACAATAAAAATAAAATAAAACACTTGCCTGTTTCCCCTGCTGTCTTGTGCTTCCCGTGAGGTTTATATAAAATGTAGGAGCAACCCCGGACTCTGAAATTGTCGTTGATTTGTCTGAACCATCTGTAAGGACATTGCACCGTATGTTATTTATGTCATTCTACGTGATTGTTTGCACTAACAATGCATATTACAGTGTAACTCCAGTTACCGCATAAGAGTGGCATTGCCGGTGAAAGGGCCAAACTTGATCTCTTCAAATGGAGGTTGAAAGCCCAGGATATGCAGAGCCTCCTCCTGGGAGATCGGCGGGAGACTAGCGACACAAATAAACACAGTTGTAAATGATATTCTGCTCCACATCTTTAGATTAAACTAATTGTCATTGTACAGACTACCGAGGCAACGAAATGCATTTCTCTGCCTTTTACCCATCCTAGTAACTGATGTATCTAGGGGCAGTGGGCTGCCATGTAGCAGCGCCCGGGTAGCAGTTAGGGGGTTAAGTGTCTTGCTCAAGGACACTTCAGCACGCTACCGGGAGGAGCTGGGGAATCGGGGATCGAACCGGCGATCTTCCGATTACTAGACGACCCGCTCTACCTCCCGAGCCGCTGCCCCCCTCAATCTTCGTAATGTGTTTAACAATCTGCTCGTTAATGAGACATCAGGAGCAGAATGCAGGATGAGCTGCACACCTCCCCGCTCCCAGTGTGCTGTACAGGAAGTTCCAGCAGGACACCAGCGAAGAAATTCCACAGGAGGTCTTATACTGGGGCCGGCTAATGCAGTACCTACGGAAATAACGGCACATCCAAGTTACATTGTAATTTGACAAAATGGATTTAATCATTGAATTTTATTAGATATAGTGTGAGAAAGCTGCAACAAGCAACATCTGCCACCTCCAAAAGACCGAAATCGTAAAAACATTGTAATGAACTGAATGGAATATTACCATCTCCTGAGATCCAGGACCTTCCTCTGTTTGATCTCCTCCAGCGAAGCATGAAGAGACACGTCTTGCAAATTCCGACTAAGTCTGTCGGACGACTTCATCTTCTTGGAGCCAGATTTCTTTATATTGCCTGGACACAAGAGTTGACACAATCAGAGTTAAGATGTAGTTTGGGGTTTAACATGGTCACTAGAGAACAGGCACATTACAACATATACATAACAAGCAATTTAGCGACATTTAAGGAACACATAAACATTAATAGGAAAAGAGCTCGAGCACTGAGATGCAGTGTCCAAAATGTAAGTACACCAAAACTTTGAATGCAATTACTTAAAAGGTTTTTTCTTCTTGTGTATTATGGAATACACAAGAAAGATACCAAACTTCATTAATAGATGACTCCATAACACCTTGCTGAACACAAAAATAAGTAATACACTTGATAAAATACATTTTAAGTTGTATTTTCCAACCGATTGGAACCAATTGGGAGAAGCAACTCTTCTGTTTGTTTAAGTGCAATTCTCCTACAAATCCAGTGAAGGTATGTTGTGTGTGTGATGTTTTAAGTGTCATCATCAAATTGTACTGCTAAATAATAGTCATCACGTATGGATTTAACGTTACTGTCAAATGCCTGCCTTTCATTCAAATTATGTAATTTTTTAAGACAAAATACAGTGGGTTTGGTTCCCGACATGTTGCTTACAGGTTCCCATAGGAACAAGGAACTGCGCAACAGAGACAAGAAGTGGTATTCCATCCACAGCCATGTTCTCTAGACTATCAAATCATTTCCAATCACTTTTCCAATCACTCAGATATAACACAATCAAGGGAAAACGGTATGAGTTAAATTTGGCCCTCCCTAAATTTGGCTGAAAATTGCACTAGAGAACATCAAACCTCAATAACCTTCACATTTAATTCAACTCTTGCCTCCTGATTTGCCACCAACACAGACAGGTCGAGTCATAATGGGAGATGCCAATGAAACTAGCTGCCAGGGATTCAAGTGAGGTTAGGAACTGAACGTCCTTTGGCAAACCAAACCTTATACTTTCTTTTGTAACAACTTATACCTGTGGGTGTATTCATCAATTTCCGCTTACTTGTTTTTATTTTCCTGGTGAGCACAGCCTCAAAGTCTGTTGTATCAATCTCCCAGGCTAAGATGGGCTTCGTGTTGATGGAAGGCTCCTCCTCCATGTCACAGTCGCCATCTGAAGCGACATCGGCACCTCCGGGCTGAGCTTGGGTGAAGTCGGACAAGGTTTTCGGCTTCACAAAAGGGCTCCCGGCGTCTTGCTTGCTAGGCACCACATCTCTAGACGTGTTTGGGGGACAGTACACTGAAGCGGCCTGGTTGAGAAGGGCATAATCGGAACAAACCGTGTAGAACTTTTCCCGGGCGTGCGTGACGGGGCAGGTCCATTGGAGCTGGAGCTCGGCGCTGGAGGCTCGCCGTCCCTTCGGGGCGTCCCGGGTCAGGGTGCTCAACACGCTGCGATCATCCTCTCTCTCGACGGGCCTCTGCGGGCAGGCCTGGCCACCCGGCCCAGATAGCTTTACTCCTTGACCTTCTGAAGTATTAGGCATTGAACAGCTCCTCGGGTGATGGATGAGAGAAATGTTTGCAAGTGAGGATAGTGATCCGGGGATGGATATCTATTCTGAGGATGAAAAGAAGGGCATTGTTAAATAGAGCTGCAACGATTAGTCGATTAATCGCCAACTATTAATTTAATGGGCAACTATTTTGATAATTGATTCATCGCTTTGAGTCATTTTTTAAGAAGAAAATGTCCAAATTCTGTGATTCCAGCTTCTTAAATGTGAATATTTCCTGGTTCCTTTCGTCCTGTGTGACAGTAAACTGAATATCTTTGGGTTGTGGACAAAATAAGACATTTGAGGACGTCACCTCGGGCTTTGGGGAAACAGCGATCGAGATTTTTTTTCAGCGTTTTCTGACACTTTACGGACAAAACAACTAATCGATTAATCGAGAAAATAACCGACAGATTAACCGATAATGAAAATAATCGTTAGTTGCAGCTCTAACTGAGTGTGTATTTTAATTAAATTCGTGTTGGATGACATTACCTACAAATATAATGAATCTTCCATTTTAAGATTAGAAGTGTTTTGGTTTGAGCTGCGTTACGTCTGACACGCGGATAACTTGCTAACTTGGTAACTTATCAGAACTACAGACCGTGTAAGCCCCACTTCTGCAAGTCACTGTGAGCAACAGCCGTGCTCTCCTTTTTAGGAACGCTGTTGTGTATTCTGAGAAGTAAGCTCGTCATGTTTCCAGTGGGAAGGGTCGGGAGATGAAAGTTTTGTTTTGTTTTGGACAGGTTCTACGGGCGACAAGTTGAAATCGCGGGATGCCATGGACTTCCGGGTTATTTCGCGTCACGTAGAAAAGGGGCGGGGCGGTCACAGAGTCAGCCAATCACGTTTCTTCTTTTTTTTTCTTTTTTCTAATCGTCGCTCACCAATTAGCGTAGACTTTGACTAACTATATCTTATCGATATGATGGGTTATGTTTACAATTCCCTGCCAGCGTGAATTACAATGGATACAATGGATAGTGTCACTAATATTAAAGAAATAATTATCTAAAGAAAATATTTTCAAAAAGATATACACCCCAAAAATCAGAGACTGTGTTGTGTTCTGGAAAATGTTTAATGTCAATACAAAGAAACATTTGCAACTCCACGTAAAAGATGAAATCATAGGGTTATATTCACCCCACCGTCTCAGCCCATCTCCCCGATTGAATTTATGACATGGTTCTGATTTATGTCAATAAAAGTTTACAAACTACTAATTAAATAAATATATTTTTACAACTATACACACACACACACCCACACACACACACACACACACACACACACACGTAGGATCA
>OMKR01045198.1:0-10807 GCA_900302355.1 Cyttopsis rosea | reverse complement strand
TGCTAGATACTATATACTACACTGCTGCTATATACTGTATACTACACTGCTGCTATATACTGTATACTACACTGCTGCTAGATACTATATACTACACTGCTGCTATATACTATATACTACACTGCTGCTATATACTGTATACTACACTGCTGCTAGATACTATATACTACACTGCTGCTATATACTCTATACTACACTGCTGCTAGATACTATATACTACACTGCTGCTATATACTGTATACTACACTGCTGCTATATACTGTATACTACACTGCTGCTATATACTGTATACTACACTGCTGCTAGATACTATATACTACACTGCTGCTATATACTGTATACTACACTGCTGCTAGATACTATATACTACACTGCTGCTATATACCGTATACTACACTGCTGCTAGATACTATATCCTACACTGCTGCTATATACTATATACTACACTGCTGCTACTATATACTACATATACTACTGTACCTGTACTTACTTTAGTGTAACTGCCATCTGCCCTCATTGGGCTCACTGCTGCTAGTTAACATCGTGCTCTTCCATATTAACTCAGTGGATAGATGTACATATGTTTCTTTTATTATTATTTTCATATTTCTTTTTATATTTTTTATTTTCCTATTCGATTTTTTTTTATCTGCATATTTTCTTACTTCTTATCCCTTTCTTGACTGCACTGTTTTTTTTCTCCTGCTGTGACACCTAAATTTGGATTAAACATGGATTAATAATGGTGGTTTTAACTTATCTTATCTTAATCAACCCAACAAAAGCCATTCCACCGATAGAAATGTACGTCATGTCCGACGCTCTGTGGTGGGTGGAGGTGCGATCTGTGGCTCTATCCATCAGTGGTGGCACCATCCCTGCCCTGCTGAGCGTCAACACACGGTACAGGCAGGTGGAGACTGCAATCCCAGTGGTATCTATTATGCTGTCCACTCCTGAGCCGTTTATTACTTTATTTCTTATTTTATTGGACTGCGCATTAGAATATATACATTGTGAATTTAGTGTTTAGCCTCCTACTCTTACTTACTCTGTACCTTATACTTCCCTACTGAGTTTCTGCAACACCTAAATTTGCATCAATGAAGTTGATCTTATCTGATCTTATCTTATCTTGTCTTATCGAACCCTTTTCGTTCCTCCACCCTCCCAAATATTTTCTCTTTCTCCTTCCAATTGTTTTCATGCAGTCGGGTACAGAGGGAAGGTAGTCTCAAACATTGGTTATTGGACTTTATTTACTTTCCCCTGCGTCCGTTATCTTGACATTTACATGTCTTTGGCATTTTAGCAAGCGGGGGGTGGAGGGGATGAATAATTCAGGTTGGGTGGAGCAGAGAGCTCGCCGCGGATAGACCCTCCGCATTGCACAAACAAAGCTGCAAAATGCACTTTTCTGCAAAGAAAAGCAGGTTCTGCCGTCGGTTCTGTCGGTTATGCATGTCATCTACAAAATTAGAATTCAGGAAAAAGCAATGGTCTGTATAGAGTCACACAATATTATTATAATACAATATTAACCATATTACAATAAAACATTAGCTATGCAATGAGATGCATTTTAATCACATTTGTATAATCTCTATATTTTCATATATTTTACTATTTCTGTTTGTTTTTTTGGCTATTTGGCAATTTCTATTCTATTTATTTTATTTTTACTTGACTTTTTATTCTATTAAAAATAAAAAAAATTCTGACTGTTTTCAGACTTTTTTTCTCTTTCATTTCTGTAGAAACGCACAAATCCTCACGTGACAAACCCGTTCTGATTGTGATTCTGATCCTTTTTTTTTTTTTTCAAGCTAAAGTTGTGAATAGACAACACTTAAACCACCCACCCCACTCTCCATTAGAAGCGCTCTCTTGTTGTCTGTGTGGTTGAGGGCGTCCTGTGATGTTGGCTGCAGAGCGGCTCAGCCCCAGGGACATGGCAAAACACTCAAGAGTTATGAGAACACACACAAAGTGAAACAACTTCCACAGTTGAACTCTGGATACAAACAGTGTCATGGCAGTTGACATACTGTGTATGTAGAGATTTTTAATTCCACAGCTATGGTTTCAGCCTATTTTCTCGGTGTTGACAAATTAAACATTTATCTCAACCCCAGTATTTCCTGTTGTAAAAACCAGAATTATTTGGAACAAATTCTGGTTCTTTTTATAAAACAATGCCAGACAAAGGAAAGGCTTCATCCCGTGCTCAGGTTGGATTCCAATTTGGCATTTTGATTTCTCTTGGTCAGGTTAAAATAGACTGGAGTGGAAAAAGTGGATGAAAATCCCGCATTTTAACTTAAAATTACATTAATTGCATACAATTTCATTAGACCTTTTTGATTTTCAAACATATTCCTTTCATTTTCCACAAATCTTTGTCCCTTTGCAGAGACAAGGACCCGGAGCCATCACTGGAAACAGCAAACCAGTAGCTGGACAAGGTATTTTCAAAACTACGAATATTATTATTATTATTATATATATGTGTTGTTTTTAGGACCTTATATATTGGGATACCTTTTATTGCATATTCTATAGCATTTTTGTTTATTTATGTTTTTCATATATAGTAGATATATTTTCCTTGGAAAATGTTTCTGTATCTCATTCCTAATGTAACTGCTATTCAGCTGTTTGTGGCCAGTATTGCTCATGTGAGTAATAATACAAACCCATGACGAGTAGTAATATAAACACACATGCAAATTAAAAGGTTGCTGACCAGTATGTGATCCTCTGTAGGGTTCTTGGCCAGTAGAATGACAAGTAGATCCCTGGCCATTTAAAAATCTATTTTTCTTACCATCTGTGGGTCCTCCTCCGTGGATTCATCTTAAACTTCCAATGAATCAGTAAGATGCGATGTGGTCCAGCTTTATCTTTAAAGACACCTTAGGATCCTGACCAGACCAGGTCTTTTCCTTTTACCTGCTGGTGGTATATCTCATAGGCACCCATTTGAATTTGACCTTTGACAAACTATAAACACATCTCCTTCTCCATTGCAGTAGGTTGATTCATTCGTGTGCCAGCCCAAAACGTTATCTACAGCGTGACGTGCCTGGTTTATCAGACTTAATAACACTATGCATTTTAGTAGAGTTTGGATATGGAGGGCAGTGGCTGCCAGATTAACATCAATAATCACCATTGATTGACTGACCTTTATTTCCCCCAGTGCCAGTAGCATTGAGTGGAATTTGCAATCAATAAATATTCATTTCTTTCTACTGCTAATCACGGCATCCAAGGCCTCCAAAAAAGTCAGCAGCAAGTTCGACCGAAACGTAAGTGGGTGATTGTTTCACCTGTGATGCAGGTCTGCACACCTTGCAGCGCAGCACATTCCTGGAGCGTGCACCGTGTCGTGCTTCCATAGAGAACACAGAGTGGATGCATGTGAACACTACGGACACATTTTAATTTGCTTGTAGAGTGCAACAACCCCGTCACCTCCATCACCTCTAGAACCCTCTCCTTGTTTCTCTGCACTCCTTTGCTGTGACTGAAATCAACACAGAATGCCCCCTCATCTTGGCATTCACAACTAAAAGACTGACAAATCTTTTTTTTGCCATTTCTAATGTAATTCTGGGACTGGGACTGAATCCTTGGGGACACGCGATCCACCAAATGCTTTTTTTAATGTCTCAAAACCATTGTATGTCAAAAAAAGAAGCTTTAATTGTCTTGGTAATTAAATAAAAAGTGTATTATATAAAAAGAAGATAAAGATATCATTATTATTATCACGATCGTGGTTTCTTCTTGCTGTTTCCTCTCAGATGAAAAGAAGGACGGACTCCCCGGGGACTTTGACATCGACATGGGCGCTCCCGAGACGGAGAAGGCTGCGGTGGCCATTCAGTCCCAGTTCAGAAAGTTCCAGAAAAAGAAGCAGGAAGTGAAGCCGTAGAGCGACGCCACCACCGCCCCCAAAAAACTCCTCTGTGGGGGGGCCTTCATCTTGCATGTCAATCAAACTGCACCGTCATGAACTCAACTAAGGGGTGAAAATGGGGGTTCCTAGTTTTGGAAAGCGGGTGGGTGGGTGAGTGGGGACTCAATAGTACGTTTGTGAAATTGTTTATGTAGTAAATTAAATTAATTATGTATACATAGGTTAAAGTAAATTATTGAATCTACATGTGTCTTAGAGTGCTATTTCTGTTTTTTTATCAGATACTTTCATTCACCTTATAGTGATTTTCAGTAGCGGTTAAAGTTTATTATTAAGCTTGCTTCACACTAAATCCAAAAACGCATCCGTCGGATGAACTGCACCTGTGTTTCACATCATAAGATACTGTATGTCATGGAAAATAGGTGAGCTTGTTTTTCGCCGTGCAACAAGAACAGCAGTTTTGCTCAGCTGGACATTTAACATTTTCCACGGTTGAGAGTTTAAAACCCTATAGTAATATAGTGTATAGTGCTGGACGATATGGTCAAAAATGTTATCACGATAAAATATTTCATACCATTCGATAACGATAACGATTTATCACGATATATATAGAAATCATAAATTCTGTTAAATGTTTTTTCTTTATAAAGAAAACATGAAATTGTCCGAATTGTCTTTTTTTTTTACAAAATAAATATCAAAGAAAAATAGGGGGGAAAATCTGAAAATAAAATGCTAAACATTATTTTTATATAATGGACATTGCGCAGAACTACATCATAATGTAAGTAAGAAGTGCAGCTGCTTTAATTGACATTTGACTTAAATAAAATTGAGATAAAATCAAAAACAAAATAAATATGGAAAGTCGGCCTAAATCTAAATAAATAATAAAATTTGTGGTGTCTGTCTTTGTCGGCACATCTCATCTCATATCTTACATAATGGATATTTACCGTCTGCTTTGGGTCGGAACTTAAATGTCCAGAAAAACGTCAGATCTTTCTCCTTCTCCGAGTTTTGGACGCTGCCAGCCTGCCGCTCTGTCTCCACTGCCGGTGTGTTTACAAGTGCAACCTACCTATGAGGGAGGGGGCGGGGCTTCTTTCTATATCGACAAACGTAATTGGCTAGAGGTGAAAGGTCAGCTTCAGATCGTCCAAATTGAGAGGCTTTTCGTTGCCACTTGCCTAACGCGTCTATAAATGAACAAATCTGTCGACATCGAGGAAAGAAATATCGCGATAATTATCGTTATCGTTTTATCGCCCAGCACTATTGCAAAGTGTGAAAAAAATAAATAGACAAAATTCACTTATATCAAAAGAGATTTATTGATAATGAAAAATGGTGACATCTAAGATTAACCAAGTCATTGTTTTTTATACGTGACTTATTTACTTAGTTTGAAACCCAGTTCCAATGAAAAACTTCATTAAAAGACGTCATTTCCGGTCGTAGTGTTGGACCCAAACTTGTCGCAAGACTTGCGAGCGCATCCCAGAAGCTCAAAATTCGCACCGCAGTGCATCACAGCTGTTCGCATGCGAAATCTGATTTTTCTATAGGAATGAATGGACTTCCATTTTGTTGTTTTCGTTTGTTGCATTCGGTGTGAAGCCGGCTTTAGTCTTGATGGTCTTAGAGTCAATGTACTACAGCCACGTGAACAGAATAATGTACTTGCAAATAGATGTACCAATAACAAAGTATTGAGGAGATTTGCAAATCCTCTCTACTGCCCTCAGATGGAATATATAGCCACTTATATATTGATAATAATCGATAAGTCATAATTTATTTCGCCACTGGGTGAAACCATCCCGTACAGTTTCCAGTGCTTTCATGATGAAATCAACGATAGACGACAGAAACAACATGAACCGTCTGATCGGATTGTTTTTCCATAGATGTTGCTGATGCTTGTTTCTGTCGTTTCTGTTACTGTCGTTTTATTCGCTGTTATTGTCAAATCCAAGAAGTGATTTAAACATTGTTCAGCTCACAAAACATATACAGTACTTACACACACACACTCACACTTGTACACACACAGCAAGCTGTACTCACGCGTGCACGTGCATCGTAAACACACACGCACACGCACACAAATGCTTAATAAATATCCTGGAACCAAGCAAACATTCTTCATTTTTTATCAACCTTGTGAACGAATGAATGTTTGAAGAATGGATGATAAATCACAAATTATGACTGTTTAAGACTGAGACGCTGATTTTATATTTATAGTATACTTGGCAACCGTCTAAGGTAAAACTACATACAAATTGCATTATTAGATATTTAGAGAGTAATTAGACCACATGATATTCTTTGATATTTTATATCCGGTGAGGACCTGGTGCCTCCCCTCCCCCCTCCACCCTGTGCAGCGAAAGTGCCCTCTAGGTGCCCCTATGTTAGAGAAAACATGATTAAGGATTATTAAGGAGTGCACGTTTAAAAGTGCCCGGAGACCAGGGCAGAGCTTGGAGGTGACCTGATGGCATGATGTTTCAGATGCTGCGATTGTGCTCCTCAAAGACAGTAAATATTATGTGTGTGCAGAAGAGACAGAAAATCTGCAAATTTCAGTTGTTAAATGTGCGCTGCTCAATCTTTTCATTGTCGTGGCCCCAGCTTTAATCAAATGATTGGAGGAGACAACCAAGCTCCGTAAGACTCAGTGGATCAAAGAGATAAGCTGCGGTAGGATTGAATGCCGTGTGCTGAATGAAAGTGTTGAATGCCGAGTGAGCTTTTGAAAGGCGGCACCCTGAGGGCTGAGCGTGAAGGTGACCTAATGGCATTATGTTTCAGATGCTACCTTCTAGCGCTGCCGTCATAGGTTGAACTCCAGACTTCCGAAGACTCAGTGGCTCAAAGAGATAAGCTGCTTCAAATTGAAGACCAGCTTTAGCGAGTTCAGGGTTCGAAGCGGAGAGAAAATTTGAAAGGCAGCACCCCTTTGTTCGCAAAAATGTTCTCTCAGTGCCCCTATGGTAGAGAAAAAGGTGTAGAGTGCCTGTACGATAGAAACATCATTGAGTAGTGCCCTTAAGACGCTCAGATCTGATGCTGCTGTCCATTGAGAGGGACACCACGGATGATCATCAAGGTCATTGTCTCCCCTCTGGCTGCTCTAGAAGGAAATGGTGTTTCAGGCATTCAAAATAATCAACATTTCTTCAGATGCCAGAGGGGGCCTACGCTCCCCTCTGGACCTCCACCCCTTCCACCGGTGATGCTCTGTGCACACCACTGCCTGTGTGGCAATATGTCGCTGTATAATCTGGTAATCTGATGGGATCTGAGTATAATCTGATGGGATCTGGGTATAATCTTATGTGCTTTGGCTTTGTCTCATCACACGTAATCCTCTGTAGCTGGGATTAAATGACAGTCAGTGTCATCAGATGAGGATTACTGGTGAGTTGTAGCCTCTAACAACGTAGAGAACATACATCCTGTTTCCAATTTTAGAGCATAGCACAGTGTTAATGTTATTTATCTAGAAACTATAAATGGAGTATCACATTTCTCAGGATGAACAGAGGGAAGATTCTTCCTGTGCGTGAGGGGCGTCCAGCTGCTGTGACCCAGTCCAGTCTCTGCTCTTCATTTCCTGTGGACCTCATGCTGAGCAATATGCCTTGACAATAACTCAAGTCATATCACAGACAGTACTTACATACTCAGTTTGACGTCTGGCACAGCCCTCCATCAGCAGTCCATCTTAAGAAAGCACAGATTTTGTGAAATTCTCACATCTCGTTTACTTCTAGACATTTTTTTATTTAGTAGAATATCATCACTGCTCAAATTGGAGAACATGATCAAAAAGGCGCTGAGAAATAATTGTTCCATACAGAATATTGGAAATTGCCTCCCTTGAATTAAAGGAGAATTTGAAATGACCAAAAGAAGCCATGGACTAAAGGGCAACACTGTCTGCCACCAGGCACCTTTGCGCCATCAGCCACAAAGTAAGGACCTTGGTACAGCACAAACATGTTTTTTAAACTGTAAACTGAAATATATGACTCTTCTCTGATGAAACACATCAATCCTGACCATACTATTCATGTTTCTTTACAAATGTGGTAACAGTAAGTGTGATTTAGCGCCATCTACTGGTTGAAATCGCCTCAACACGTGCAGGGAGGATCCTGATGTATATTATTAGTACTTTCAGTGGCTCTCTACATTACGAATTAAAAAAGAAATTTAAGAAAAAGAAAAAAGGGCGGTCCCATCCCAACCAACCGCCCTGCGTTGACTGCGACACGCCCCCTCCTCAACCACCATTTTGGCATTTTCCAAAGTTGTGCAGTGGGTGACATTACTCTTAAATGGAAAAACAGTTGTAGTTTATCAGGATTATCAGGATTACCCATATTGTGATGCCACTACTGTGCAAATCACGGTTTCTTCATGAATTTCCCGCCTGCTGGGTTCCAGATCTCAAGAATGGAGATGAGCTTTTGTGTTGCAAGATCAAAATTGCAAGGCTGCACTAATTCGTCTAATTCATCAATTCTAGCAGAATAGCAGCTCCAGCAGAACGAGTTTCACTCGAAAGCAAGGACTAGTCGTGGTGATGAAAGGTTTGACTCTTTTTTGAGATTTGCTTCTTGACTCGGTCACTCAGTAAAACGAGTCATTTGATTTTCCGACCTTTTGTTCATTTGATTCAGGTGGTTTGATGCACGGTGGGTGAGGGTGGACTTCCACTGAACGATGAACGAGTTATTTATTTTCAGTTTGTGAATTGAAGATTCACTCGCTCACCGACTCTTTTGTCGGAGTGGCTCCTGACTCCCGAAAAGAGGTGTTTATGACGAACAAATGCTGCGAGTCTTACATCGCTAACTATTAGTAGGCCGTGATAATAAGCACAATTATACATGTTTCTGACGTTTTTAGTGGTTAACAGGGTTATTCACTGTAATAAGTGTGCCGTGGGGGGAAAAAGGTTGGAAACACTTAACCGTCACTCCAGGTTGATGAGCAAAAACCTTGAAAACCTTTCACTTTTCCGTTTTTTTTCTGCTTTGTGTCATTAATTAACTGGTTGTTGGATAATGTCACGCCACAAAAAACTCCCGAGGCCTCCGATTCGGCAAATTACCAGCTAGTAAAACAGGCAAATAGCTGATGGCGTCTTGTTGCTATGGCGACGCCATGGCAACGAACGTAACCCCGACGGCTTCGTGGATGATGGAGACGCATCGGGAACAAACAGGGCTTTGAAGTTGGTGAGATGTGGAAGGAAAGCCGCACAAGCAGAGCAACAATGTCTGGTTCAGCTCCAGACCACCAGCCATTCATGTCAAACTGTGGAGGACACTTTGGGGAACAGCCATTTTATTAATCAAATTTTAAACTGTGTGTTAGTTTATCTTTATTCCAGTGCCACCATGGTGAACACTCATGTTAAAAATAAAAAGTGACATTTTTTTTTTTTTTTTTGTTAAAATGTATTATCATAATGAAGACAATTAATCATAGAACTAATCATAGAAACTGACATAGTGACCTCACAGCATTTTGGATCAAACTCTTCCCTCCAGGACTAACTTAAAAAGAAAAAGAAACAGAAACAAAAATGGGCCAGGGTAGACACCAAAAAAAAAAAAAAAAGAAAAAAAAAAGAAAAGAAAAGAACATCTTATATCCACATTTTTTTTTATATTTCCCATAGACATTAGGTTTGGTTTGAAGAGGGGGGGATTCTGTTGGATTGTCTCACGTTTTTTTAAATATTTATTTCCCTGTAGAGGAGCGTTGCTGCAGCGCAGCGACAGTAGATCTACCGAGGAGCGGAGCGGCTCCCCCTAGTGCACGGGGAGTGGGGGCTCTATCTGGAGACACTGGAGTCGCGGTGTCGTCGAGTGCAAACCGTTCGTTCTTAACCCTCCCTGTTCTAGCTAACATCATTCACCACCCTGGCACGTTAGCGGTGGCAAACTACACCTGAATACATAGCTGGAGTGCGTCCGGCCCTGTAAGTATACTCACAACATAGTTATTTTTCATCAATACAGTACAGAATAGAGCAATAATTTTCATATAATTCTTTTTTCTTTTCTTTTTTTCTTCATATTGCACCATCAGAGAATGGGACACAGAGAAAGATCAACAGAGACTCCATTTCCTAATCAAAACGAGATATGTGCAAACATGACTAAGGACTTTATTAACCAAATCAATTCTTCCCTGTAATATCCACAAATAAAAGTGATTTCTCTTTTTATATATATATTTATAGTAATAAGAATAATAAATCTTCACATTGGATCATTTCAGAGTGTGACAAAATGCTCGGCTGGGCTGTCCAGCCGCGATCGTAATCCTCTTTGTCTTTTTAATTGGTCAGTCCCCATGCATCCATAGGAAATAGATTTTTTTTTTTCTTCAAAAAAAGTAACAATTTGAGAGCAGCGGAAAGGTTTGAACTGGTGTCCGTCGCTTTCATTCCAAGATTTCTCTCACGTTTCATTCAGTGTTTCAGAAGGATATTCCATAGGAAAGAAATGACTCCAAACTGTCATCCTCCACTCCAGAAAAACAAAAGATGTCCCGGCTTCTATGAAAACATTGTCGCAATGGTCATAATCGATCATTTGGTAATCAATAATTAATAATCATTAATAGCTGACAACTAACCATTAATAATCACTGATTAATCATTAAGAATTAACAATAAGAATAAATAATGCTCCCTTGTTACTCAATTAGTTTGGCAAGCTCCGCCTGGAGTCATTTTTCTGATGAGTGAATTTATCTCAAGTGGAAAAAAAAAAAAATCAAACTCAACAAGGGATGAAAGAAAGCTCTAAAAATAAATAAAAGGAGATTAGTAAAAGTGATCCC
>OMKR01045197.1:0-11148 GCA_900302355.1 Cyttopsis rosea | reverse complement strand
AGCGCCATTGTTTTGTTTTTTTTTTTTTTTTTTTTTTTTTTTTCGTTTTTTTTTTTTTACATTCCCCTCCTCTGGATCCGAGCGGTGGGCTGAGGCGGCTACATGTGCGTGTTACATCCACGGACACGGACAGGACGCGGGCTGGGGCGACGCATTCCACCGCGGAAGGCCGCTTCCCCTTCGGGCTTGTCGCGGAAGGTGAAAGACGGGTAGAAGCGGGTCTTTTGGAGGTGTTCTTTTCCCCCTTTTTCTCTCTCTCCGGGAGTAGTAGACTGAGAGAGGCAGCGCTGGGGAGACGGGGTGGGGCATACGACGCTCATTGAACCCTGGGAAGGACCGAGGGAGCTTCATCACATGACGGCGCAGGACGTCAGCAGCATGGCCGCGCTCTGCGGAGAAAACGGCGCCCTCTTCAAAGCACCGCGGCCCGGGAGCCTCCGCCTCCCGTTCCGCCTGGGATCGCTGTCATGAGGTGTTTTTTTTATTAATCGTATAACAAAGTTGCTGTTGTTGACCTACATTATGTATAGAAACGCCGGGGCGGACTTTAGCAACCGACGCCCCCCCCCCCCCCCCCCCCCCCCCCCCCGCCCCCCCCCCCCCCCCGCCAGCAGCCAGGGGCCCCATACCACATACGCAATACATTTTTTACATTTTCTTGACGCCGTTAACGCATTTTCCGAGTTTGACCCAAACGCACCAGTTTTACTTTTGTTTTCAGTGTTTGAACGACGGAAAAAGTAACTGCAACTCTCCCTTTAGACTCTACGGTTTTATGTTTTATTCATTTTTGTTTTATTCATTTTTTTTTTTTTGTTTTTTTTAATTTGATCGTTTTCCATGTATTAATATAGCATTTCATGTACACAGGCTTGTCTTAGCAACTGGCTCAGTGCAAAGGAAAATGAGAAAGATGCGGCTTGTTTATGGTGCTGTTATATGCCATTAAATACATTTTCATAACGATTATTATTATTTCTGTTCTCAATAATCAAATCATAGTATGGCTATAACTCAAAAGCAATGCTTTTTTAACAGAAAAATCTTTCTTTCGTGTCAAATCTTTATCTTTTATTTAAAAAGTGTGATTAATCGCACTAATATCATCCGATTAATCAGGATTTATTATTTTAAGATGATTGACAAACTGTTGCCCTTATTCTTTTTTGAAATATCCAGTCAACAGCAACCTCTTTATATGCACTTGATATTGATTAAATAGCCTCAAAGCCATTAACATTAAGCTGAAAACAGCCCTAGCTGAAGGCCCCTACTTGTGTTTGCCCTAGGACCCCCAAATCACTAAGTCCGCCCCTGTTTAACGGAACATAACATATTTTATTGTACAGATTTGACTTTATATGTTTATATGTATGCAAACTTGCACAATTTCCTATTTTTGACGGTGTGAATTGTTGCTGCAGAGGTTTATCGTTTGTTATTTTTAAATTTTATTGTATATTTTCTTGTTGATCTTATATTGTTAATTTTTAGGTTTATTGTATATTGGGACATTTTTCTTGTTTATTGTTTATCATTTATTGCATTTTATTAGGTTTATTTGTATTGTATAAAATTTTATTCTTAATACTTTATTATTGTCTACTGTTTTTTTAATGTGAACTGCTGTAACGCTGCCATTTGATGCTAATATGAATAAAGTGTCTCTCTGCATTCAAACCACTGCATGTTCATAAAAAAGTAGTGAATGATACTTTTAAATAACTTTAAATACTATTTAAATAAATATAATTATTTGTGGGATGCACACTTGCGTTCCTCTGCCAAATTAGAGAAGCAGGCTAAAAGATTTTCTCGGATGCACTGTCTGAATTATTCCACCTAAATAAAGAATATTAACTGAATTAAATAATTCTTGTGAGAATTCCATTCACATCTCAGAGATGAGCTGACTCTCGGAGTTCACCGGAAGTCATCCGTCGCTCTCCCGTGCATTATACCAACTGAATCAAATGAACGAAGAGTCTGAAAATTGAACGACTCTTCGAGTGACTCATCAAGAACCGAATGTGAAAAAAGAGTCGATTGAAGAATACACCTTGCGATGCACCTGGACACGTCATCACTGATGTAACCCGGGATCATTGGGTGTTTCGGGTCTTTCAACGTCAGACACCCTCACCCGGGCGACCCAGCCAAGTTGATCAAGTCTCGGCTTGTGTCCAGATAGCGCTGTTCACCCACGGATCGCTTCTCTTGATCCAGAGCCACCTAGAGGCCCTCTGCTTCCTCAGCGGCGGTCTTAATGGCCCTTCTGCCTGTTAGCCCCTGTAATGCCCAGTAGGCTGCAGACCCTACAAAGGGATTGACCAGGAAACCCTCTACACCCCACTTCAATGGGCTCACACCGAGCTCGCCACCCATCGGTGCTGCTTCGCTCCAGCAGCTGTTGGTATTTCGCCCTCCTCCTCTCGTTGGCTTCCTCAATGCGGTCCTCCCAAGAGACGGTGAGTGCCAAGAGGATAACCGGCTTGGAGGATTGAGATAGCAGCACCGTGTCTGGCCTCAAAGATGTCAGATTAAGCTGCTTCCCTAAATCAACTTTCAGCTCCCAGTCTTGTGTAGTGAGAAGGCCAGTGGTGGAGGACCTCGGCTTCCATGGGTCACCGTCCCCAGCCACGACTCAGCCGTCTACACTGCCGTAACCGGCTTCCACTTCCTCCCTGTCCTCACCTCAATGCCGGCTTGTGAGACTTTCGGTTCTCTCGACTCCTTCCTATTTAGTCTAATTTCTGCTCATTTTGTTAATATACCAAATATACCAATATACCATACTGATGTTCACTGGAGGGGGCGTGTCATTGTCATTGCTCATTGGCTGCTGCAGGGATCTTTCAGACGCCAACAGGCCATGGGAAAAAAGTGACAGAAGAAGAGGCGTATTATCATGAATTCAGTGGTGGAACATGAATATGAAGAAAAAAATATGTATTAAATAGAGACGTTTTGGTGATAAAAATGGAAGTAAACAGTCTGGGGACATATCTTCACAGCGATTTACAGAAGGACGAATGACAAACCCACCGTCACTTTTGTGTTTAATGGTTTCACTGGACACTTCTCACTAATGCTGAGTTTCTAGAAGAATTTGTCTTTTCTGTGTTCCACTGTATTCACACCTCTGCATTTTATATTATTACATTTTACATGGCACCTCGCTCTGCTTCTGGTCGAATTTACAACCTGTTTTCTGCAATAATGAAATAGTTTCAGGCGGCACATGATGGTTTGATGATTTATGATGGAGAACTAGCACGTAGCATAGTTGTGTGCGTGTGTTGATATGAGAAGTACTTTCTTTACTCGAGTAATTTGTGTTTGGTATTGTACTTTTACTTCAGTCAGAGGCCTGAGTACTTCTTTCCAATAGTGTCTTCCTGCAATAGAGGAGGCTGCAGTTGCAGGACCCCAGTCCTAGGACCGCATTTCTCAGACACATGGACAAGATAGACGACACCCTAACCCTAACCATCTCTAACCTCATACCTAATCTCAAACCTAACGAATAAACCTTTAAAACTATAATTTGCTAGGTGGCGCTGTCGTGAAAAACTAGGGTCTTAGGACTGCGGTCCTGACACTGCAGCCTCTACTGCAGGAACCTGCGACTGGTTGTTACCAGGTTACAATTTCAGGGGTTTCAGACCAATGGCTATCTAATTTGTTTTGCATCAGATTAAAGGTGCAGTATGTAGAATTTAGTGGCATCTAGCAGAACGGACTTGGCAGAAATGGAATATAATATTCATAAGTATGTTTTTATTCGCGTATAATCCCAAGAAAATAAGAGTCGTTGTGTGTTCGTTACCTTAGAATGAGCCGTTTCTATCTCCATGGGGAGCGGGTCGCCTCCACGGAGGCACCGCCATGTTTCTACAGGAGCCCAGAATGGACAAACCAAACACTGGCTCTAGAGAGGGACCTTCGTGGCATTTTTCGTGGGTTTCGCGGCCGTCGTAGCTTGTCCTACACGGAGGGGAATTCAATTGGTTGCAATCTGCAATCTCATTGCTAGTGGCTGCAAAATTCTACACACTGCACCTTTAAATAATGGCAACAGCATATATGATAATAGATACTTGTTATACTTAATGTCAGAATACCAGAAAAGTAAATACAGACTCAGTGGAAGACGAAGGAAAATGCTGACAAAGTGGATGTTCATGCCCGAGGTCCGCTCGAAATGGACCCGCGACCCAGTTTTGGATCTGGGGCACACCAGTTGAGAACCACTGGTTTAGAATATAGAGAATATGTTTCACTTGGACACTAATGGTGTGGCTGCAAGCTACAAGTCAGACATGGTTAACTTGGATAGTGCATTTGACCTTTAAATTTACTCATTTCTGTCTAGTTATTATGCTTCTGGAGTTTTCTTCAAAAAGCAAAGTTTTGTTCTGGCCTCTCACAATAATTGTATTGTATTGTATTCTACTCTATTCTTATGAACTCTATTCTAATCGACTCATCTGATACAGTCACACGATACTCATCTGATATAACCTCACAATTCCTATGTGAGGTCACACATTTGTTTTTACGCTTTGTGCATTAAATTAAACCGGCATTCTATGCTGGCCTCGATTTCTGTTAAAGCTATAAAGACGGAAAATATCATTCCACAAAAAGTTCTAAGATTTGGTTTATTCCTTGTTCTGTGTGGTTCCTTTAACACTGGGGGGCAGCAGTCTCCATGTAGTGAGTAGCAGGCCTGGGGTCAACTCTACTGACCTATAATAGATTTCATTTAAGATTAAATTCCACCTGGAGAGCTCATTACCCAGACACACAGTTATATAAAAGTATACTCCTGCAAATATACTCTCCTGAAGCACGTCTAAGCAGCGGGTAATGGTTTATAATGTGAAAACACCAAAGAACAAGAAGAAAAACAGGATTTGTATGATGTCTAGAGAAATTAGGAATAGCCATTCACACATCAATTTAGGGAAAATGAAATGTATCACTTGGATATATTATTTTCCCGTCATGCGTTGCAACGTGGAGTTTGTTGATTACAAGTAGTTCAACAAGTAGCAAAGTACTTGAAAATACTACAACAATTTTGAATGTAATTCAACTACCATCAAACCTCTGCTGATCTAGATCAACTACATTAAAATTTCTGTAGTATTTTTTGGTCCTTTTTTTGTCCGCTTACGTTTAAGCTATAAAACCTATTGTAATTTTAGTATATTACACATGCTGATCTCAGCACCTTGACTTGAATGTAACACTTGATTTATTTTGTCAGAAACTGTTCATATTTTCCATCATTCTCTATTGTAATTACAAAAGAACAATTACCTGAAGTAGCTAAATTCCGAACATACCCACACCCCACCCCGGCTCTCCACCCTCTACGCAACCTCAACACGTAAATTGCAGATGAGAGCACCAGGTCATCGTGATTCTGCTTCCTGGGGGTGTTTTGTGGAGCTCTCGGGTAAATAAGAGAGAATCTCTCAGGAGAGGCTGCTCATCTGAAAACAATTATTATTATTGTCTTAGGATCAAGTTGGACCACAGGTAATGCATTATGAAATAGCTTACCGATTTTATGTCCAAGCCTTTTTTAGCGGAACCTATGACACAGCACTAGGAGGGCATACAATCCACATAATGCATGAGAGAGTGCACCACTCCTTATTTTTTACCAAGTGTCATCATAGGACGCTGGGAATAGAGGAGGACATGGAGGTAAATAGAAACGGATCCTCTGGTATACCACTGAGGACTGAACCACTAAAAGTGATTTGGTTCCAGTGTTAATGCAGGATAAATGGCACTCGTTAGTTTTATACTCCTTAGATGAATTAAGATCTAATGGCATTCTTGAAAATGGTTCTGCATACTCCTCATAGATCTCATCAGCACATTGAGTGAGTTTATAGTAATTCATCAAGTTTGTTTCAATAACCCTCTACTCCAACTTGGGGTTCCATAGCGTGGGGACATGTCTATATCATACAGAGAAATGCTGGTGTTTCAACTGTTGCGCTTAACATAGTGATTCATGGAAGAAAACAGTTTGGAAGTGAATTGATCAATTAGGACAACAGCTGATGGTTAAATGAAACAAGCCTCCGTCAGACCTTCTCACAAAACAGTTTGAAGCTCTCCTAGGGGTAATCAAAGCTGCACTCCATATTGTAGCTGTAAAACACATCTCATCTCAGCCATTAGTAAATGTTAGAGTAGCTGGCTCATAGTAGTCACGCGTGCACACACACACAAACATACAGTATATATACAGAAATCATCATAGGCGGTCACTCAGGGTCGAGTATGACTGTCCTCCTTCTTGGTCCTTGTGGGTCTTCAGGTGGGCAAAGAGGCCGATCCTGGAGCCGCATATTTTTGTGCAGTGTGGGCAGGGGTGAGCGGTGGTGGTCGTGGGTTTAGTTTGGGCCTTTTTGGTGGGAACTCTCTCTTTTCTGAGTCCATGCTTGTCTTCTGGAGCACTGCGGAGATCGTTGTTATACTGTATAGTGCAACACCTTCCCAGACAAGTTTTCACCAAGTCGCCCTATTGGTTGCTGTGTCCTCCTAGGTGTTAAGGTTAATGCGGCACTTTTTGATGTTCGCTTTAATGTTGTCCTTATACCTTTTCTTTTGACCTCCCAAGGCATGTTGTCCTATGAGAAGCTCGTCATATAGGACTTGTTTTGGGAGGCGAGAGTCAGGTATACAGAGAAGACATAACCAGTCCTTCTGAGCTGGTGTTGGGTGATGGTAGCAGTGATGGTGGGAATGTTAGCCTCCTCCAGGACGCTGGTGTCGGTGCATCTATCTTCATAGCTGATTTTGAGGAGTTTTTGGAGGCACCTCTGATGATGTGCCTCTAGTGGCTTGTCGTTGGCATACTGCAGCTCCATGATGGATATGGTTGTTGGTGGTGGTTCTGCTTTTAGCCCTGAATCTGTTGAAGTTCAGAAGTTGTCTGTCGGTTCTCTACTGACTGAATGATTCTGACTCCTTGAGGCAGATGTTTACCCGTGAGATGGAGGATAGCAGCAATGAAAATGGAAAACAGGGTAGGAGCAATGACACAGCCCCAATTGACTCCAGTGTCAACCCTGAAGGGTTCCGTTTCATCCCCACTGCCAGTACTTTGGCTAACATATTGTCATGCAGCAGTTTCAGTATCCGGATGTATTTGTTTAGGCAGGCAATTTTTGCCAGAACCAACCAGAAGGCCTGACAGTTCACAGAGCCAAAGGCTTTGGTGAGGCCAATGGTGAATGCTTGGTGACGGTGACAATTAGGGCATCCCTTGTACAAGTTGTACAGGGATTTCCTCATTTTCCCATATTTTGAGGAGCAGGGCATGGATGTGGTTAAGGAGATCTGGCCCACATTCCTTCAGGAATTTTGCTGGGATGCCATCAGGTCCAATGGCTTTTTTGTTCTTCATCTTCCTTATGGCATCCTGCACCTCTCTCCAGCTGGGTGGTTCTCCCATGTTCTGACTTATGGGTTGTTGAGGGAGTTTGTCAAGTGCCTCCATCTCGGGAGTGGTGTCTCTATTTCAGTAGCTCCTCATACTGCTCTTTTCATCTGTTTACCATTGACTCATTATCTTTCAGCAGCGTTAGCCCATCTTTGGAGCGAAGGGGGTAACGGTAGCTGGGGCCATATACCGCTCTTGTGGTATCGAAGAAACCTCTGGTATCCCCAGAGTCTGCAAGCTGCTGGATCTCCAAAGCCTTCTTTGTCCACCAATGGCTTTCCTAACCTTGGATGGTTGCCTTTGCTTTGGCATGAGTTGCTCTTTTAGCCTTGCAGTTGATGTCGTTTTGCCAGGTGATAAAGGTTTGCCTCTTGATGTCGATGGGCTGTTGGATTTCAGCATCATTCTCATCGTACCAGTCTTGATGTTTCCTGGTTTTATAGCCAAGGGTGCTTTTGTAGGAGTTGATGGTAGACTTAAACATGCCCCAGTGTGTTTCAATAAAATTATTTTTGATATTGCTTGGGCAGTTCAGCACTGAGAGCATCCTGGAGCTGTTGACGAAAGGTCACCCAACCCTTTAATGTTTTGTCTTTGGCCGGCTCTGTCTTTTCTGCACCCTTCTTTTCTGCTTGAGTCATCCCCACTGGTCATCGCTCAGGTGTTGAGCAAATCATGGCGGTCTTTGGTGCGGACATCTTTGGTACATAGTCCATGAGGGCCAGAGTTTAGAGCGAGGATGCATCCAGGATGTTTTGAATTTGTTCTTTTGGCGGAAAAGTGTGTTGGTGATGACCAGCTTGTGTTCTGAGCACTTTGTCAGCAGTAGTATGCTGTTGGAGTTCATATAGCCAACTCCTTCTTTCCCCATTGTGCCTCTCCATAGATTGTGGTTTTGTCCCACCCTGGCATTGAAATCTCCAAGCAGGATTAGCTTGTCCTCTTCGGGGACTTTGGTTAGGATGTTGTCCAGGTCAGCATAGAAGGACTCCTTAACTTCATCTTGTGCATCAAGTGTTGGAACATTAGCCCTAACAACGGTGGCCTTTTGACTGCCTGCAAGCATCAGGCGTATGGTCATTAGGCATTCATTGATGTCCACAGGGAGTTCAGAGAGGTGGCTAATGAGGCTGTTCTTAATGGCAAAACCCATACCGTGGATCCGTGGCTCATCAGCAGGTTTTCCTTTTGAGAAGAAAGTATATCTGCCTTTCTCCTCCTTCAGCTGCCCTTCATCAGCCAGTCAGGTTGCAGAGAGTGCTGCAATATCGATCCGGAATCTCCATAGCTCTCTGGAAATGATGGAAGTTCACCTTTCGGGTCGATCACTGGATTGGTTGTCCATGAGGGTCCACACATTCCAGGCTCCAATATATATCTGTTTCTGTTTATATTTCTGTTTCTGTTTCTGACCGCATGGTGGTGATCCCTCTGGATGCTGTAGTCCAGACAGGAGTTTTCGAGACAGGCTATGTTTAGGGTACCCTTTCTAGCCCCTTCCCCTACTGGGGTGAGCAGAGTGGATCCTATATAGGGCTACTCAGTCGTGGGTGCAGCTGCCGAAAAACTCATCTGCCTCAGTCCAAGAGCTTAACGACGGAGTCAAACACCCACCGCCTGTGTGGCAGGTTGTGGCTAGGAGCTGCTAGACTTCACGGTCCTGCCCCGTCACCACTTACTGATCGCCACAGGACTTTGATCAGGGATGTGGAGTGGTCTGATTCCCTTTTAACGTGGAGAGGCTGATGCGCCTGCAGGGGGGCCAGGTTCCAATGGCATGGGTCCATAACGATTGGGGACCACCCTCTGTTGTAGCCTTCCTCCGGCTCCAGTGCCGTTGTGACTTGCCGTCATCCTCCGCCAGTTCCGCTGTTGAGGTCTTGGTTGGATCGCACTTCATCCCCCTCGACCTTACCGCCATGGGTGACCCTAGCAGGATGAAACACACAAGCTTCTCCATGATGGCAAGGTGGCGATCCGAGGGGAAGATATACAGAAATACACACATAGAGACATGCATACACACACACACACAGGCATGCAGACACACATACATGCAACCATATACACACATACAAACACAACAGCACATGCAATATCATAAATCACACACAGCACATACCTACACACATAGAAGAAACACATCGACAGGCAGAAATGTACTTTGTACATATGTACACACACACATCCTCTACTAATACAGTACACGACACAAATGCTTTTTTTTACTGCCCGTTTGCTCACAGCAGTATTTTCAGTAACTGCATTGTCAATGAAATGTTAGATGCCTACTCAGCACTCTCATTGTTCTCATCATAATCCATTTGAATTTACTCCCGAGGAACAACCCAGAAGGATCTTTCTCTTCTGGTTGAGGCAGAGGGTTAATCTGCCCAAATCAGAGCCTTGTGTGTCATAATCTGCATATGTCACATATCCAGACCAATGGACTGAATTAGTTTATGTGCTCCTGTTTATTTGGGTTTATGGAGAGCTCAGACTATAATCTTCATGTCTTCCTAAAAATCTTCCATAATAATCGAATAGTCTTTACATTAGAGGATGTGTAGTCAAAAGACTGGACTGCATGTTTGTTTGTTTATTTGTTTCTTTATAAATAAAAAGAAAACCGAATATAAAAAATTGTTAAAACATTCTAAATACACATCCCCCGCCTCCAGCCTTTCCACCAGTTCCAGCACTGTTTGTTATGAATGTTTCAGTGTTGTTTGGACTCCAAACAGTTTATGTTCTCTATATACTGGCTCTACAACTTATATGCATTCACTTAATTTACTTGCACTGTTGATAATGAACACAGTGTTTCAATTGTTTCAGGGTTGTCTTGCAGTATTCCGAGTTTTGATAAACGTACGTAGAAAAATATCAACATAATTTCCCAAATAATATTTAACCACCACTGAAACACACTCTGTAGTAATAGATTTCCATTGACATCTACATCAAATCTTTATAGAGAATGTGCATACTTGATATTTATTTGATATTATAATTAAATGAAAATACAAATGACTTCTGTAAAATACAGAACAAGATACAGAACTGCTGTGTGAAATTTGAATATGTGAAAATCATATGTAATTCACATTCCAGGTTATTTTCCCATCAACTTTGTATTCATAGTTGATATTGCTTTAAGTAAGAGGATTTTGTTATTTTTAAACTTAAACTTTGCCAAGGAGATGGTGCACAGTGCTGGCATTATTTTCAGGATCGTGTTTTTTTTGGTCAGTATTTCATTGCTCAACCCTCTGTAGTCACACCAGCTCTTAATGGCCTCATAGCCATGAATATTAGATACGCTTCCCCTCACCCGACGGCGCAAATGTGATGAGCTAGCCCAACCGGGCTACAAGTGAGGAAACAAAGACCTCTGACATTCACCCCAGATATGAGAAAAAGATATCAACATTCTTGTGTCAGAATAACCTACAAAACAAACACATTTCTTTATGAGATTTGAGTATTGTCAGTAGTGACAATTTTAAATTGTATGATTTTTCTCATGTTGTCACACCGGAAAGCGCATCAACACTCACGTAATGATGGCTGATATTCTCCTGAGTAAGAGCATTCTAACAATAATGCTCCCTGACAAACCATTATGCAGAGAGAGAGAGGTGGGACACAGAGAGAGAGAGGGGGAGAGAGAG
>OMKR01045196.1:0-10384 GCA_900302355.1 Cyttopsis rosea | reverse complement strand
CCTTACAAACACACACACACACACACACACACACACACACACACACACACACACACATATATCTGATTGCAAGAAAGATTGACGCAATAATGAATTCTCTCGCTGACACGTGAACCATCTTTCGGGATTCTGCTTCCCAACGCCCTTCATGCAACCACGTTGACTATGCAGCAATTGGACAAAGGTCAAGGCATTGCTTGTAAAATGAACAGATACCGATGACAATATCAGGTCCACTACTGCACTCGTAAAAATACTGATATATATATATACCATAATCCGACACCAATGTAATGTGATGTAGTTGCATTTAGTTGGCCTTTATAACAGCTGCAAGTTAGATTGGATTGGATTAGATCAGATTTATTTAACACTGATTTCTGAAAACAGGGTCCCACAAACCTGCAAACTCGTTGAAGTGGTTCCCGATGTCAAAGGCCTGGTAGTTGTAGCTGGAGTACTCGTAGTCTATAAAGCGGACGTGGCCTGGGGAGGAGTCAGATTAAGAAGGGGAGTCCGATTATTGAAACACAGCAGGGGAGACTTTCTATTCATGTTAATGTCGGTTCTGTGGAGAGGAGGTCACAGAGGGATTGGATAGTGGGCCGGCGAGAACGCAAGTTGGTTTTAAAGACGATCGTCATTGACGATTTAATCTATTACCTAGCCGTCTTTGGCTAATCAATTAGCCTCTGGTTGAAGGTTGACTAATTAGTGAGTTCAGCCGATTTAGAATTACATCAAGCCTGCGTGCATGAAAGTTTAAATATCCTGCATTAATGCGAGCCTTGATGCACAACCATTGAAAATTGTGGAGTAAATATTCAGAGATATTCTAGCCTGGAATACACCTCACAGAACTGTCTAGTAAAGATTAGGGTTCTGATAGAAAATTCCTAGATTCAATTTTAAATTATCTTCATTTATTATGCATCGTTTGTGTTTGAGCGCCTGGGGCTCTACTGCTCATCACTCCCGGTGAGGTGTGCAGCAAACATAGGCATGCTTAAGGCTGCATTATAGTACTGCGTCGAATAGCCGCCGGCGTAGCCCGCAGAGGCCGCCGCCGTAGCTTACGTGCATCTCTCCAGAAATGTAACTACGCGTCGGGGCGATGCAAGACCGCAAGAGCTGTGATTGGTCCTCTTTTTCCCACAACGTGTTTCCAGTGTTTCTGGTTCATTTCCACCAACAGTGAAAAACAAAATGGAGCAGATCGAAGAGAGGCTGGCTGAGGAGGTTTAAAATATGTCCATTTATACGACACACCATCTTCTAATTATAAAGACCAACAAATTACACTCAATTTGTGGCGTGAAATATCCGTGATCCGTTTTTATTCCGTGCTAAAACACTCGACACTGCCACCGAGTGTTTCGGCGGTCTATGTGCGTAATCATCAACGCAGAACCATAAATACAAGCACCGGTGTAGACACCACCACAGCGTCGACACCACGGCGTACCTACACCGGCTATTCGACACAGAACTATAAAGCAGCCTTTTGGCTGCTTATATAGGCCGGCCCATAAGGGCGTGGCAGCATGTGGCGCCATCGAGTTGTCTGACAGAACTAGATGACAAGCTACGCCACACGGGCTGCAGTCAAAAAGTGACCATGATGGTAAAATGTATATTTATGGATCACACATCTAATGTTAAAATACGTGGATTTAGGAGCCGTTTCCACTGTATATTCATTCATCTTTTGGTCAATCGAACATTTCAGTCTGAATGGCTTACTGGTTCTACTGATTTTCAGACCCTGTGCGATCCCCTACGGCCTGCATCCCTGCTCACTTTCCCCAAAGAGATGAATAAAGCTTTCCACTATCTGACTTAGTTTTGGCTGTAGAAGAGGGGGGGTTGATCATTCAGGGACAGGCCAGCTTACCCTCCTTGCTGTTGTGGATGATGTTTTTGCAGAGCAGGTCATTGTGGCAGAGCACCACAGGGGAGCCCAGCGTGGACAGGTGCTCCTTCATCCAGGACATCTCCTGCTCCAGCACCACTTTGCTGGGCACCTCCTCCTGGATCCTGGGGCACGTGGAGAGAGCGAGCAAGAAAATTTAATTTAGACATGCAACGCCCGTACACATACTACTCCTAATCAGAAAACCACTTTGTGACAACCAAGTTGGCTGTGTGTAAATACAACAGCAGCTTCACATGTAGATTGTTGTATGAAATGCATGTTGGCCACAGCATGCGGTTCCACCCCTTGTTTTGCCATCTACTGTGCTGGAACTGGCCATGGGAGGGACGTGGAAACAACATGCATGACATGCACGGGCAGTGGTACCAAGTCCCAGCGGGGGACTCAAGGTAAGGGGTGACTCGGCTGTCCCCTCTTGGGAACTAGCTGAAAACACCAGTTCAGCAATGCAGTCGGCAGCTAGCTGTGGAGACGGATGCGCTGAAGGTCTGGTTATACTTTCCCTCCCGCAGAGAGCGCTGGGCGTTTATAGTCGGCGCATTGTCCGTTGCAGTATTCTCAGAAACCACGGGTGGCAGTAGAGAATAAGTACCGTGTGAAGCAGGAAATAGTAAACAAAGAAGAACACTGCACGCAGGGCATCGGAGCTTGTTTATGCCGAGGAGGAATCGCTGTTCATGGTGGTTAAACCGACAAAAGAGCCGAAAAGGAGCCGGTGTGTCGGCCCGTTCCATGCAGAGACAGGAGAGGGGGGTTGAACCCATGTCCTGCTCAGCATTTTATTACAGAGGAATTTACTGAACTATGGAACGGAGTCACAATGTGTAATTATTCTCCCTCATTGCAAGATTCTCAAAAAATAAACTGCATATAAATACCAATAAAAACGTTTCTTTTTATTTGTAAATTGAACTTTACGACGACCCTGTTAATTTACAATAAAATCACCAATCTGAATGAGCTGTTTGCGTATACTATTTTGTCTCTGCATCAAAAAGTAATTGGTAGACTTGGTTGAATTTCACATCTGATTTGTGTTCAATGTGGATGTGTGGATCAATTTTGGCCAACGTATCACAAATAAAACAGCAAAACGCTGATCTCCCATCGCTTCCAATACAATTCTTCCAGGGAACGGCCCTCGCACCAAGTTACAAAATCTAGGAGGTTCAAAGCGCCATGGCACCAGCGCCTGATGACGTCATTTACGGCACGCGCCACCCCGCGTCCTCGCGCTTGCGGCAAGCATACACTAGGCTTATGTCTCGGAGGCGGGGAGCTGTCTCAGCCAATCAGGGTGTCCCGCTGCGCAGAGACCCCCTTGCCTGAAGGTAATGGGCTTATGAGGCTAATCTGCTGTCGGCCTGATGAGAGAAGATGAGACAGCGAGATGAGGCTGGGGCTGGGGTTAAATATTCCGCCAGGCTTCCCACACTCTCTCCCTGCTGATTTACTCATTACAGCCTCGCTATCGCTCCTCCACCTGCCGCCTCAATTCCAGCTCGCTATCCTCAGAGAGTCTCTCACAAGTTCAGTCCCCAGCTGCTCTACAAGCAGCTCCATGAAACAAGATATTAAATGACCAGCGCGTAACATGCTTGTACGGACATACTGAAAATACTGATAGTAATGTCATGGAGGTCGTTGTACATTCTAGAAAGGGAAGGCGGAGTGTTTTGTGTTGAGAGGCGACTAATAGCCCTTCGGTCTGTCTGAGAGCCATGTGGAGTGGTGGTGGTGGCGGTGGCGGTGGTGGGAGGAGGGCAGACATTCTGTCTGCGTTACCGGGGAGGAGAGCGAGGTGACCTGATACACAGAGCTATGCAAACATCTGCCGGCGCGTCGCATACCTCAGCCTCCCTAATCCAAACTGCTATTACGGTTACAGTTACATAAGGCTCCTGCTGGGCTTAACCTAGCAGCTATCAGATGTATCCAGGCAGTAAGGTCTGCCGTAGTCAGGCAGCCAGCCAGTGATGTGACCCATCGAATCCATCAGGCCGAATCCTGTCTCGTCTTTAGGATAATAAAATGCATCGCTCTTTACCCGTTCCGTAGAGTGGCTAAGAAGTCCAGTGCCTGCTTTTGCTTGAATGTTAAAACCACCTTTGGTCAGCTATCAGCCTCGCTTATATGCCCCAGAATGACCTCAAGAACTAAACACTCTGCTTGCATCCTGGGTCTTTCCAAGGAAGCTTTAATTAACATGCAACTTCTGAAATTGAACAGAAACATTAAAGGCCCAGCGTTTCCCACAGGACTACAGACACAAATTACAGTTGTCTGAGTTCCTGTGAACGCAGCATCACTTTCTAATCCATCTGAACCAGAGAACCATGTCCGCGTCTTCTAACGTAATACCAGAGAACGAGTCCACTAGTTAATCAATCATGGATGGCGTCGTTCTCTCGGATGGATAAAAAAATACTAAAATGGGTCGCCAAATATACTTGCCGGCCGTAAATATACCTGGGCAGCCAAGTAAAACCAATGTGTGGGAAACAGTGAGGCCATTTCAATTATTTTTATTATTTCTCTATGGAATTTCCCAATGCAAATGAAAAATAGTTGTTTTTTGAGACTGAGCTACAAGAGCTTTTAGATGATAACTCTCTGCTAGCCATCTATATTGATCTGTATCAAAACTTTGTTTTGAGTGGTCATTATTGATGCCAACGTTAGCTAGTGGAATCTGGTTTGTTTATTACTGGTTGTCATGGTGTTGCTGAAGATGTTCAATTACTAACCACACCCCCATTTTGCATTTAAAAAAAGTATTGTGGAACGTTTAAATCGGCTTGAAGTGGCCTTAATATGGTAGTAATATAATATGGTAGATTGACTCGTTTTAATTCCACATAATACAATTCTTTATGCTGGAAGATAGGGATGTACCAATGCCACATTTATATAACCGATACCCACTCCAAGTACTAAACTTTGAGTAGGTCCATTTGCAGATAGAGAGCATCAATCAGATCGATCGGTTTTACTGAATGATAAAGGCTTATACTGTAAGTTTGAGGTCATTACAACATATAATAAATGTTAGATGTAATCATAATTTTCTTTGAAGGCAAGACAAGTTTTATTTTTTTCTTTAACATGTGATATGCTTGATATGACTCTTGATTGAATGTTCCAGGTAGTATCATAAACCAGGGTTTTACCAGGACTCTGGTGTCTAATATTCCAGTCAAATTAGGCTGCATTTGCTTAGCTGATTACATTGTGATTGCTTTGCGCACATAGGTCGGCAGTAAAAAAAAAGAAAAGTGCCACACGAGGCAACTCCCACACACCTGATGTTAGAGGCTTGCTCTGTGAACTCGGTGGCCACCAGGGAGAAGTATCTGCGCATCTTGATCCAAAGGTTGGGTTTGGGGATGCAGCCGTTGTGGGCATGGATTGCGTGGATGCGTGCCATCTCCCTGGCAATCAGCCTGAGAAGAGACACACACAGGAGGTTTATTTATTTATTTATTTACATTCCCAGGAGTTAGCTGAAGACTAATTAAGGTTATTGTTACTGGTACATTCCAGATCGCATAAGCTTTCCATTGAAATTAACCACAGATCAGAAGGAACCCATGGCTAGTTAATAAAATTTAGATTAATGACACAAAGTGCATGGGAAAGGGGGTGGGACATCTGCCGGGTGAAAACACTGTCAATACTGTCGTGTGTTAATGTGCCAAACCTCAGCAGGGTGGGGTCCCTGACGTCCTGTGTGCCCAGGGCATCCCCTTGCATGAACTCATAGCAGATGCCGTTCTGAAAGGTGCAGTAGAGGCGGGGGGCGCAACCGTTAGCGTGCAGCACCTATAGGGGATGTACATATTTTACATTACATTATGTCATTTTGCTGTCCAAAGCGACTTACAATAAGTACATTTTGTCATAGTATCAAACCACTGTATATCAGTCACAGCTACACCTTCTCTAGGAACAAGCAGCACTAGTGGAGTTAGAAGTAAGTTAGAAGATAAAGGGGAAAGAGATCCTCATGAGGTAGACAGGTCAGTGCAAGTAGGGTCTAGGTGTAGTCTGAAGAGATGGGTCTTTATTCTGCGACTGATTTAATACACACACAATTTGAGTGATTTAGCTGAGGGAAACCATTTCAAATACCCCTTTTCAACTGCACAAAAAACAGTGGGGTCGACACGCTATTTACGCCCCTTTCAACGCATATTCAAGTTCCGGATATAATGCACAATGTAATGTACAATGTAATGCACAGCTCCGCGCCGGCGAGGTCCGACGGACAGACTCTGCTCTCTGCCCAGTGCCTGCTGTGGCATTGGGCAACGCTCCGTGGTGAGGTAGTCATTCCCTGTACGTGCGCCTGGAGACTCCTCCAAGTGCATATTAAAGAATATAAAATAATAATTATTATTTTTTTAAATGTTTTTTTTCCAATCACATGACATGACATGACACCCGGACAGACAAGCTACACCCGTTTTCCGGCATGTCTTGTGACATCACCCATTTTGTGATGTTGAATGTGACCAGTAAACAAAGAAAAAACAGGGAGGCAGACTCGCCTCCTGGCAATGGGAACGGCGTCAATCGGCTATTTTAGCAGGTTTACCCAAGTTTAATAAACCCGCATATACGCAGTAATTTTAGGGGAAAAGCGGTATTAAGCTTCTAGCGATATGGCAGGGGCTGCCATGTACAGGAAGAAGCCCGTTACCTGGAAGCTCTTGAGCTCGTTGTCTCGGTCAACAATCAGCTCCGTCTTGTTCCCGTACACGCGGACCAGGACCACATCTTCTGGGCTGTCCTCCGTGTAACAGCCCACCAGCTTGTTAGTTGTTCCATCAGTGAAGAGCTAGGAAAAGCAAAACAAAGCACCCCATTCAGGATGAGCTGTGACCAGCAATATGTAATTTTAAGCCAAGCCACTCCTTTTGACTTGACAGTGGCCCAGCAACTTGCACATTGCAGCTGGGAAAAATCTGGACAGTGACTGACCAACCAACAACATATAGTACCTGCTCACAACAAAAATATATAGAAATAAAACATCACAGTCAAAAATCACACTCTGCAAAACTACAGATCCCTATTATAATATATCTCTTATAATAGATATTTTTCCATCTCTAGTTGAGATTAGGACTAGGCCTGAGGTCTCCAGTAAGGTTGAGGTTATGGTAAGGGTTTGATGAAATGCCGTGAAAATAGCCCAGTCTCAGGACTCCTATCTCTGTTGAGTCTGGGAAATAATGCTTATTTCCAGTCAGATATTTTTTTCTCCTCTTTCAGAATCAACAGTGTGGGAGCAGATGCCCATGAGACAGGGAAATGTGTAACGTGAAAATGTGCACAATCTCTCACATACTACAGATAAATGCACGATGAAGCACCTTTTT
Source organism: Cyttopsis rosea (assembly GCA_900302355.1). Lineage (NCBI taxonomy): Eukaryota > Metazoa > Chordata > Actinopteri > Zeiformes > Parazenidae > Cyttopsis > Cyttopsis rosea. The sequence continues at coordinate 3,064 of OMKR01045196.1, read as the reverse complement.
ACAGATCCATATGCACCCTCCTCTGCCCAGACATTTATGTCCAAGTCAAGCAGCATCTCACAGCTCAATCATCTGTATAAGTATTGGTGTCACAGCTTACAGGCATGTGACAGAACCAGTTGGCACAATGCTCGGTACCAACTCTCTCATCTGGGGCAGTAAGTTGGGTGTTGTGCACAAGGACACATCAACAATTTATGGTAGGAGGTAGTCTTGGGCCGATTGAAGATTCAATTGGCGACTCCACTCCACTCTACTTTTTTTTTTTATCCGCCAGGAAAAATTACATACCGTAAAGAGAAGTCACGAGGTAACTAGTAGCAGTGCAGTGTCTGCGGTGTGGAATAATTATTTTAAGACGAAGTGCAAAGGCAACACGACGGAATGCAATAAATACAACGTGAGCGTTTCGAGGTGTGGCGGAGTCTTGCATGATGGCACCATTCATGGATTGGATTATTACAATGGTGCGACATACATAAGGTGACTATCAATGTATGGTATCTGCCTCTGTTGCATTTGACTACGTTAATGTGGTCAAAATCATCACTGAAACTCATGCCAGTGGATTTTCTGATTGCCAGATAGCCTATATGAAAAAAGGAAGTGACGGAGAAAGTCTCCCCGTTAGGCACGTTGTTTCATTCAATTAGGAAACGGAGGAAAATAAATACATCTACAATAAAAACACTGTTTTTATTTGTTTTGTTTGGAAAAATGGGGAACGGGTATGTGGAGCAGAGATCGTTCTGATAACGCAGCGGAATCAGACGCAAAACAAGGGCAAATTGCACTCAGCTGCAAAACTTTATGGGCGTGTTTGCGCTGTCATATCATTAGCGCAATATCTTTTGTGAATTGGGCCTTGAGATGGGGCAGATAGCGGTTGCAAGTGATGCACAATTCATGGTGCTATCAGCGGCCACAATGCATTCTTTGTGAATTCGCCCCTGAGACTTAAAGTAAATAAAGTAAACTTAAAAAAATAAAGGCATGGAATATCGCAGTCACAGCATCACTCCAGCGGCCGAACGGTAATGTTAGGGGTGGCCGACCACCTTCCCCGGTTCCACAGAGCACAATAACAACACGCATGCGGCCAGTCTCCCTGACTGGCCTCCGTCGCCCATCCACGCATAACTGGAATTCCACACGTGGCTCACCACAAAGACGGACACATACAGGCTATCCCTGTTATGACTGAACTGTACACAAGCCTTGCGCTCCTTTGATACCACATGACCGATGATGATCCTGTCAGCCTCGCGACACAATGAGCGGCTCAGACGTGCGATCAATATGCCGACAGACAGCGATAAGCTGCAACGCCAGACGTAGGTAAACATTCAGCCATACAATGGCCACAGCAGGATGGCGGCAACATGTTTGGGACATCAGTGAATGGGAGTAGGGCTGCAACAACGAATCGATGAGATAGATAAAATTTGATTATAAAAATAGTTTGCAACTAATTTCATTATTGATTTGTTGGGTCTACTGTGTCGCGGAGCTGGCTACGTCACTGCTTTGTCGCAGAGCTGGCTATGTCACCGCTTGTGTCGTGGAGCTGGCTATGTCACCGCTTGTGTCGCGGAGCTGGCTACGTCACTTCAAGAAAAAAACATTTGAAACATGGCAGAGGCGGAGAAGGCGGAGAGCGTCGATAGTATTCACAGCAAGAAGGTCCTGGGTTTGATTCCCTGGGGTGGTGTTGGCACCGTGCTCCGGTGGGTTATCTCCCGTTTAGGGGCCTTTCTGTGTGGAGTTTGCAATGTTCTCCCCGTGCTCACATGAGTCTTCTACAATTAAAAACAGGCAGAACACTTCCTCTCCTGTCCCTGACCAAGACATGGATCCACACCTGGAATTGGTCCCTGGGTGCCACCAAAGCGAGGGCTGCCCACTGCTCCTGGCTGCCCCTGGAGGAAGGACCACGAGGATGGGAGAAATGCACAGGGTTCGTACACATTTTGACCCATGGCTTTCCATGACTTAACATTTTGTGAAGTCTGGGTGTATACTGTCAAAAGTGTCATGACTTTGAATAGTAGCTTTTACAATTAGTTAAGAGTTCGAAATATGAGGGAGATTAATTCCACACCGTGACTCCGTTCCATAGCTCTCTGTATAGTCCTCTGAGCTATGCTGAGCAGGACATCAGTTCAAACCCCCTCTCCTGTCTCTGCATGGAACGGGCAGACAGACCGGCTCCTGCGCTTTTGTTGGTTTAACCACCGTGAACAACAATTCCTCCTCGGCATGCACAAGCTCCGATGTTGTGCGTGCAGCCATGTTTGCGGTTGTTTAGTACTCTTCTTCGTTTACTACTTCCTGCTTCACATGGTATTTTCTCTCTACTGCCACCCGTGGTTTCTGAGAATATTACAACTACTACTGAATGTGTCTGTGCAGCCTGCTGTCTGCGCGAGCCGCCCGCGCTAAGGTATAACCAAGCCTTGAGTGTGTGTAAGAGAGAGTGAGTGTGTGAAAGAGTGAGTGTGTGTGAGAGGAGCAGAAACAATCTCCCTCCATAGTCCGTGGCCTGTTGTGAAAGCTATTTGGTGTAGCAAAGCCTGTTAACACTTAGTTTGTGTTTTATGTTTTTCTTTTTTTATTATATATAATTTATTATTATTTTAACAGCTCAGGTCCATTCAGCGTACAAAAAATACCTGTTTTTGTGCACTTTATCAATTTGTTTTATCCGATTAATCGCACAATTATCAAAATAGTTGTTAGTTGCAGTCCTAAATGGGAGCCTTGGTTTTTATGGAGGAAACTGTTCCACTGTTCCACCTCTTTAGGCCAAAAGCTCAGCTATTTTTGTTCCAGTTCAAGCCTGAGAAAGTTGTAAGGAGAGACATCTGCTTTGTTGCCGTTTGTTTCCATTCCCCCCACCTGTGTCCTTGTTTGTGAGTAAAGACCAGCGGTGCAGCTGTATTGGTTTAGACGAGCCCCCGCTTTGACAAAAGAAGCCTAGCGGGACAAAGCATGTTTGGGTGGCAGCCATTGAGAAAAGCCATGCTGGTCTGGCTGGCGGGGACTGAGGTAAACATTGTCACGT
>OMKR01045195.1:0-10996 GCA_900302355.1 Cyttopsis rosea | reverse complement strand
ATAACAGTATGCATTCAAATGTGCAATACATCTTTGATTCTGTGCAGAATTCAATGTAAGGGGTGTATTTTTGTGAAAAACCCTTTATGGACATTGAAGAATAGGCCAAGTAATCTTTAATATGGGGGTCCCAACCAGCTTCCTGTTTGAACTCCAACATGTTATCCATCACGCAAACTCTTAACAGCAGAGGAGCCTGCCAGCTTTGTCATCACGACGCTGACAAATAGACTCTGCGCTTGGATCTGATCTTAATTGCTGCAGATTTCTCGACCAGTTTGATGTTGTTGGCAGAGGCCTTGGCTTTTTATTTGGCATCTACATACAACCTGGAAGCAATCATCCTACGTTCCCCTGCTAGAAAAAGTCCACATGTTGGGAGCGCAACATGTTGGGACCATGAAAATGGTTCATAGTTATTAGGTCTACAGGTTATAAAGGTATATATGTCTTTTAGTTGCGGGATCCAGATTTCAGCTAAATTACACTCATAATACAATAACTGCACGGGCAATCCCAATGATTCATAATGGTTGGGAAGCAATAGGCATTAAAACAACTTTTATGCGTTTTATGCGTATATGTATAAGAATCCACATTGGAGTTCTGTAAGGGCATATCCCGTGTTTCATTATAGTTCAGGACATAATAAATGACTTATAATGCATATTATATATATATATATATACTGCACAAACATTGAATCGATATGTGGTAAGTACTTTTTTAATGAAAATGTATTCATTACATGTGATTTTAAATTCTAGTATAAGCATGAACATCACATGAATATTTCATCCCTCACTGTGACTGTAACCAGAGTAAAGTACAGTAATCTTATTTAAAGATTGAAGTGAGTGCAAACAACTCAAGTCATTGAATTTGAATTGTTCAGTATACTAACGTCCCTGCTGAGAAGCACAGAACAATACAACCAGAGGGCATCTCCACCACAAACTGAAGGGTGGAGGGACTTCCTTCTGCAGGTTTCCTTGTAGCTCCACCACCACCGGTCCTGAGGTTGGTCAGAACCCAAACCTCTTGAGTAAGGAGAGCCAGCCTGGCCACTTTGCTGCCAACATTCGGCTTTTACACCTGCCCACTTCAAGAACATTTTCTAGAGGAAACACTTCTGCATCTTGCGTCTCACTGCACTGCAGCTCGGGCCGTTCATGTCCGCTGCTCAGAGTTCACCATGTGGAGATCATGAATGAAGACCTTCCTTTTCTATGTCGTTAGCCAGGCTGTGCAGGAGAGACCTCTGGAACGTTTTGTCCAAGGACTCTGGAGCCAGGAACTCCAGCAGCAGGTCGATGATGCAGTAGACCAAATGCCTAAAATAAATCACAGAATCAGACGGGGTTTGTCAACGTTGACACTAGCGTTAAGTTGCACTGGTCTCACTTGTTGATTTGGTGGTCTTGTAGAGACTCCAGCATGGTCTCTAGACTCAGCCTGTACTTCTCGGTGCCCAGCATGTCTGTGACCATCTCTACACATGGACAAGAGAAGGACAGAACAAACGGAAAATATGAATAAATAATAACTGACCACCAGACCATTCTTTTTTTTTTTTATCCAGAAGATAGGAGGAGACAGGACAGGCTCATAGGTTGTTCTACTCAACCTTCTTGAGACAAGAGGTTAGGGAGCTGTATCTCAACTCTCCGGTGTTGCATGCATTTGTACTGAAGAGAGGAATGAGAGACATCAGCAATTTGCAAGACTGAAAGGTACAGTACATTGTGGTAGGGCCTTCAGTGGCTGAAGGTGAAGGTGTGCTGAGGTCCCCCGGCCACTAGAGGGTGTGAGGCTGCAGAGGTCCAGCCCATGGCTCTACAAACCTGGGAGCAGCTGCAGCAGGCACTGCAGACACTGTTCCTTGGTTTCTTGTCTTTGTGACGCGCTGCGGTCGGGTCGAGGCTGCGCGGGAAGAATGCCACCGGGCCACACCGCCTCCTGCATAACCTGCAGGTAGATCACCCAGCAGGGGACACTGGTAAGGTGGGCCACGCCCACATCCAGCCACCTGCACGTGAAGGAAGACAGAAGGTTTTTCTCTGCCTGCAACCAGGCAAGCAGACCAGATGTATTCGACCACAGAGGTCATCTAGTGGGTTGCAAAAGCTCAGATGTTCTTCAAATACTGGTCACATGAAGTCCATACTTGTAAAAACAGTAAAAATATAAAAGCACCACTTAAAGAAAGCTTTGTATATTTTCCCTATAGCGACTCAAAGTAGAGATGTAATCGAATTATCGGTCTACATGTTCTTCCCCACGGTGCTCTGGTTTCCTCCCACCACCAAAGAAATGCAGGTGGAAACTCAGTAGTGTGAATAGTGTTTAGCGACGGACCATGGCTCACCCTGTCTTTCACCATTATCACCTGTGATTTGGCTCCTTGCACGAAGGGACCCCCTACCTCTCAATGAAGGTTCCAAACAGCAGTCTGATGGCCTTCTGAATGTTCTCCGTACAGAGCCAGCTCCAGTGGTCCTTCATTAACAGACACATAATGTTTAACGCCACATCTGCCACAGCTGTGTCTGCAAAACACAACACACACACACACACACACAGTTAATTGTTGGTTAGTAAATTGAATGTCATGGATTAGCAGCACAGTGGGGCCTTTAATGTGCAGATTAGTGAGATCAAGTTCCATCAAAAAACATGGAGTGTTAATAAAATCCCCAGATTTAGATTTAGATTTGCCGTGGAAATTCCACTGTGGGGTCGGTGAGATAAACCCTTGCTATCAGGAACAAACTGAGACCCTTGTTTAGTTAGCAAGAACTAAATTTATATATAGGAGAAAGATGAAGTGATACACTTTGAAAACAGTGACACAGCAGTTTCTCTACAGAGTTCTTATACTTTCTAAAAGTTGGGCGTCGTCTTGTGACCACGCCCCCAGTCACATGTCTTGTTCTTCATACAATTGTAAATGAGTCCCTCATTTCTGGTTGTGTCCATGGGTTGGTTTAACTGGGAAGGCTTTAGAGTGGTTCTCGTCCTACCTAATAGGAATTTATGGTCTGCATTGGTGATCATGTCTCCTCGTCAGCTCCCCTTTTGTACGGAGTTCCTCAGGGATCGATTCTGGGACCTATACTCCCATGCATCTCCCATCACTGCTATGCTGACAATACACAGCTTCATCGTCAAGCCAAATGATCAGAGTAATATAGCCATTCTGCATGAATGCTTGACCACCATTAAAAAATGGACGTCTTGCAACTTCCTACAGTTAAATCAAAACAGAAGTCCTGATCATTGCCCCTGATCAATTTGCAAACAATACTCTTCACTGTCTGGGCCCACTAAAAGGAGAAGTGTGTAGAATTTTGCGGCCACTGGCGGTGAGGTTGCAGATTGCAACCAACTGAATTCCCCGCTGTGTAGGAGAAGCTACGGTGGCTGCGAAACTTGCGAAAAACACAAAAGTCCCTCTCTAGATCCAGTGTTTCATTTGTCCGTTCTGGGCTACTGTAGAAACATGGCAGGGCAACATAGTGGTGCAACATGGCGCTGCAACATGGCGGCATCCATGGAAGGGGTTCCAGCCCCCATGGAGATATAAACGGTCATTCTAAGATAACGAAAGCACGATTCTTATTTTCCTGGGATTATACACTAGTTAATACATACTATAGTATTAGAGTCATCATATTCCATTTCTGCCAAGTCCGTTCCGCAAAATGCGCTAAATTCTACACACTGTACCTTTAATCCAAATATCAAACCTACCACTAAGAATCTGGGTGTTACCTTTGATCCACAGTTGAAGTTTGACTTGCACCAAAGTAGTTCAGACATGTTTCTTTCAACTGAGAAACATCGCAAAAATGTAATCCTTGTTATCTTTTAAAGATACTGAGCGCATCATTCATGCATTTGTGGCATCACGCCTTGAGTATTGTAATGCTCTGTTCTCATGCCTCAGTAAACGGACAATGGCACAGCTGCAATTGGCACAGAATGCAGCCGCGAGGCATTTGACTAAGACCAGACACAGGGCCCACATAACCCCCATTTTGGCGTCCCTGCACTGGCTGCCGGTACCCAACAGAATTTATTTTAAGATCCTGGTGATCACTTACAAGGCATTGCATGGATTAGCACCTTCATACTGTACGTCACCGAACTGCTGAACCCCTACATCCCAGCGAGACCTCTTAGGTCATCTAATAAGGAACTTTTAACTGTCCCCTTCAGCAGACAAGCATTCAGAGGTGATCGTGCTTTCGCCGTCCGGACCCCTACACTATGGAACCGTCTCCCGCTAGTGATTAGATCTGCAACATCTGTTGAATGTTTTAAACGACTTATAAAAACACACTTCTACAGATCAGCTTTTTTTATAATACATGTAATACATGTGTATTTAATTGCTATGTATGTATTTATATTTGCATTTTATTTGCGTTTTTTTAATATTATTATTTATTTTAATTCGTTATTTGTGTGCATCTATTAATATTTGTGCTCCTTGTATTTGTCCTTTATTTGTTTTATCTGAAGCACTTTACTTTATGTGAAATACTTTCACTTACTTACTTACAATGATCAGCAGTTATAGTCCGAGCTCTTTCAGGCGCCTTCACATTTTACAATCTTATTGTGCATGTGCAAGATAACTATACCAGATATGACAGGCACGTCTGTATCTAAGAGTGAAAAATCTGTATCCAAGAGTGAAAAATCTGTATCTAAGAGTGAAAAATCTATATACAAGAGTACAAAGGGATTTCCTTGATGTCTTCAAATTTTAGCCCCCAGCTTTACTCACTAGTGTGCGAACACCATATTGTCTAACCCCATCTCTACACACAGATATGGACCAAAGGAATGTGGAACAGCCTTCACGAGCTGGAAAATAACAAGACCAATAACTCAAAGGATAGCGGAAACCTCCTAGTTATGTGAACAATGGTTATATGACCATGCATCGATTATTGCATTTTTCTATCATAGATTGGAACACAAAACTATCTGTGTATTCAACAGATTGCTTCAAGGTCCCTCCATTACATCTTTATTTTATTTTACCGTTATTAAACCAGGTAGCCATCCCATTGATATTCAGGATCTATTTGCAAGGGATACCTGGCCAAGACAGCAGCAAAAAGTCAAACAAACATAATACAGAAGGGCGATTACTGAAATATGGGTCCATACAAACCCTAAAGAATGTTGTTGTTTTTTTAAGGAATGAAAGATCTTCTACCTGTCCCTCGACTTTTCCCCGAAGCCTTCCTGTCCCTGTCAGGTGTCCCAGCGCTCTTCTTGCCCCCCCCCTCTGTCTCCCTCTCGTTGGCCCCACACACCAGTCTCTCCTGGTCCTGGACAAAGCTCTCCAGCCCAGAGAGTGACAGGCCGTTCAGAACCTGCGGCGCCAGAAAAGAAACGTTAAAGGGAAAATTGATGCTTGATTCCTAGAGTCATTGTGTGCTCGGTTCTCATTTCGCGAATGAGAGGAGGCAGGTAAACCCACACTGCTGCCTTCACTCAAGCAGTATGTCACTTTGGGTTCCAGCTCTGGGATGTTGAGAGACGCCGGGGTGATTCTGCTGGGGAATCGAAGCCTTCTGCTATGTAGGGGGAAAAAAAACATTAAAAAAACCTCAACAACAGTATACTAAATTATAGTACAATTACCAGAAAAGCATGGCAATTTTAGTTTCTGTAGTTTGTTTTTCTTTTCTTGCATTACAGTCAACTTCATTGCTTCAGAATGTTATGGGTTTATAGTTGATCTAATAATATTTATTTTATTTTATTTATTTATTTATTATTTAATTATATTTTTAAAGTTATTTATTTACTTTTTTTTGTTTGATTGCATTGTATCATGATCATGTATACAGATTTGACATATTTTTATAAAATTATGTTTTTTTTAAAAATTTACCATCTCAAAATCAACAGGACCTCTCGCTTTAGCGCCAGTGGGGTTGGAAACCACTGATCTAAACGGCTCCAGTGGCTCTCAAGTTGTTCTTCTAAGTCATTAAGTCACAGAGGAAACATCATCTAAAGATTTGAACCATTTAAAATCAAGTGAGAGTAGGAAGTGACCATATGATGGTCAAGATACGATTTGCAGGGCTGATTGTGTGGACATACTGTATATACGTCAGCTGTCCACTAGAAACGCACCCAAGACCCAGTTATGGAGCGGGACCCACCAGTTGAGAACCTATGTTTTCGACCTGGATGTACAAGATTAATTCTAAATATAAGATGTAGTGATATCGTACTGTATCTTACCTGTACCTCCTGTTGTCCACTGTTCTCCCGTCTTCTCCGTCCAGCTCGTCGGTGGGGCTCGGCACCTCTGAGCGAGGGAAGGCCGTCTTTAAGGTGTCCAGAGCATTCACCACCATCTGCAGGAAAGTCGGAGAAATCAGGTCCAAGTTTAAAAAATGTATATGACTTTTTCGTTTTTAGGACAAAATAGGACCTGTAGAATTCAACATAATCTTTAGTATGATAAATTCACATTCTGTTAGGTTCACTCAAAACAGGCAGTGTGCCGTACAGCCGCGGTATAGAAACCCAGATAAGAAAATACGGATCGATGGGTGAAGTGTTGTTTAATGATTTTCTTGTAAGTGTTGTGGGTGTGTATTCTTTTCAAAGACGGGATTCTTTTTTCTTACCTTGTCAATTCTCGACATAGCCAAAGGTCTTTTTTCAAACGATGTGCAACAGTCAGAGTTGAGAGCGAGGAACTCCTGCATGTCCTCGCTGTTGGCTGTTTCGGGAATGCAGGCTAATTGCTGCAGAAAAGAAATCAGTTCGACTATTGGACACAAGACGCTTATTCTTCATGCTGGATTAAACATATGAATTTAATTCCTCACTTTTAGAAATGTATCCAGCTGGCTTTTACGCGTCTCTACTTTCTCAAGATCAGCATTCCCAAATGACAGTTCAGGGAACAGTTTCTTTGGGCCTTTGACATCTGGAATGTAAATTTTTTTTTAATACATTTATCGTTATTTTTTTGAACCATTCAATCAAGCAATTACTGTCGTGAAGCAATGCATTCTTGGTGTCCTCTTACTTTTGATGAACTTCTTCAGTTCCGGCTTCTCCTCTAAGCGGGTTTGCAGGTTTAGGAACTCGCTGTATCGGCGGTTGACAGAGTGATGAGCTGAGCTGAGCGTGTTTGCCGAGTCGGCCGCGGTCTCATACTGTCAAACAACAAAAGACATAACTTAAAAGACTTAACAAATGGACAAATATAAACTGACCTAAAAACAAAAACCTAAAGAACCGGAATGACAAAAAGTCACCTTTACAACGTAGATGGTGTAGGGGTGTGAGCCGGCTCCACGTTGCTCATTCGCGGTGACGGTGCCGGCGATGTGGACGTTCTGGATGCCACCGCCTGCAGCTTGGTGGCTGGGACTCTCAAAGTTATAGGTCGTTAGACAAATCCCTCTTGGAGGACAGGGAGGAGCCTGCGCTTGGGTTATTCCCGCTGGCCAAGGGAAGTCCTCTGACACCACCACCTTTGGCCCCAGAGCCCTCAGGGGCCCGAAGCAGCCAGGGGCCTCTTCGTCTTTTGACGTTATCCCAGTGCAGAAGTTGGTCGGCGGGGTGCAATCACAGAATCCTTCCGTCTGGTCGTCGTCTGAGTCCATCAGAATGAGGGACTCCACCGACAACACTTTGGACTGGTCACAGTCCGACTCTGCATAGAAGCAGCTGACGGAGCAGGGTTTGAGCAGACCTGCGTGGCAGCTTTCCGTCTTATCGGCGCTGATCAGGCTCACCATGCTGCCCTGCCCATCGAGGCCGGGGAGGCTCTTGTTGCTCAGGTCTGAGTCATCCGAGGAGAGTGAACGACATGTGGCCCAGGACTCATGCTGGATCTGACTCCTGTATAACGTCGAGCCGGGAGGCTGGTGTGCGTTAGACTCTTGCGGTTCTCTGGACTTGGTGAATATGTCAATGATGGTCTGGTTGAGCCAGTCCGGGTCAGACACCCGGCTGATGAGAGGCAAGAGCACATTGCAGGTTACGAGTTCCGCGACCATGTACCCGCCGGTCCGTGTCTCCATGTGCGGATACGGCACAAGCACATGTAAGACCACGTTCACCAGAGCCCGGGAGTAGCTGAGCTCAGCGGCTGCGCTGGCCAGGGCCGGGTGAGGGGCGTCGGCCTCGCTGTACAGCCGCCACATGCTGGGGCTCGCTTTCTGTGCCGCTAAGGCTTCGGCCTGCGTCTTCCTCGCCGTCATGTAGCTCTGCAGGTGGCAGCCATACAGCTCCAGAGCCCTCTGAACCAGCGCTTTCCGATCCACCCGTCGGGCTCGCTCCTTCAGTTCCATCACAGACTCCAGCATGGTGTTCCGCACCACCAGCTCAAACTCGCCGTCCTCGTCGGGCAGCAGGGTGCGGTACCACGACGACACAAAGTCCCGCACCGCCTTGTGGACCGCGCTGTGGATCTCATTGTCCAGCCTCCACTCGTGCTCCGGGGACGGCAGAGACGGCTGCACTTTACCAAGGGGGAGGAAGTGCTCCAGGTGGAGGAGGCTGTTGGCGTCCAGAGCCACACGGGACCCGAGCCAACCTCCCAGAACCACCAGGAGGCTGGTGAAGATGCAGAGGAGCCACACGTTGACCAGCAGGTGGAAGAGGACCAGCCATGCCAGCAGAGCAACAAACCCCAACAGCCTCCGCTGGCCCAGCAGCTCAGTGAAGGCCCAGTAGCTGGAGGTCTTCGGTGAAGGCATTCGTTGGGGATGAGATTTCCTAAAACCCATGAATTGTAAAAATACAATTATCCATGCACATGCAAAATAGTCCTGCCTTCAATTCTACATCTCACATGCAGTCATACAAGTACGGTAAGTGAAATAAAATGAATTTAAAAATAAAAGATATAAAAACAACAATGAGAATACAAAAGCTATGATAATTAAAAGCGAGCAGAGTGGCAACGAGAATTCAAAACGTAAAGAGTCAATAGAGTAAACTTCCATCAACACAGTATTCTGGAGGTTTTATAAAAAATTCGGATTTACAACGTACTACAGGCAGCAGACAAATGAAAAGGAACAATAAAACACATCCATAATTGATCATTTTAGGCACGCCTCACCGTGGTTCTGCTGGTGGGGGGTATCTCATTGTAGATACAGTGACATTCAAAATAAAAGCTCTCCTCCTAGTCTCACGATAATGCAATCTCAAAATTAAGCACAGTGAGAATCTGCAGCAGAGTGGTAAGTTTCTCAGCGGTCAGCCATTCAGCGAGGTGTTGCTATGAATTTTGATAAATGACAAAACCAACGTTTTAATAAGCCCCCATGGGTTGAAATGGTTATTATTATCCTTAGTAGGCGGTAGAGGATGCATCGATGGAGCCACTGATCCGATCGTAAAACATAAAACATACCTGGAAACGCACTGGAGTGTCCACAGGGAACTAGAGGGTGAGAGGTGGGGGGGGGGGAGTAGACACTGAGCAGCTCTAATCTGGTAACAAAGATTAACTCAACTAATCTGCTGAGTTAAGAGCAGGTGGAGTCTGTAACGGCCAGAGAGGACGCTGTCCGCTTTACTGCAGTGCCGACTACTGTGCTAATACCACTACTAATAATATTAATGTGATGATGATGACATAATTAAAAAAAAATCATCTTCATCACCAGCATCACCACCACTGCATCATCAGCTTTTTGCTAAAAAATAAAAGCAAATCTCAATTTACTTGGAACTTGAGCAGCAAAACACAAATATTCCATCTCTTTAACACAATTGCTTTCAAAGCGTCCAGGTGGGTAGATCAGTAGTTATGGATCGTCCGTGTTAAATAGAAAAATTTTAAGATTTGATGGATTGACAGACAGCACCACTTTGATCGTGCTTATTGACAAATCGAATGCCTTTTAAATAAGATGATTTACAGTATCATTTAGCACGTGACAGCCTCTTAAAAGTCTATGTTATGTGTCCGAAAATTGGTTCCTGGGCGGGACATTACTGGGTGAAGTTCAGATTGAAGGACTCCGGGCACCAGAGGCAGGTTGCAATTTCAGTCATAAACACATGACGTCATATTATTGGCGGCACATCAGTAATGTGAATAGCCATAACCAGTCAGAAAGCCTGCCGCGCCGAATCCACCATTCCCTTTCGATTTTTTCTCCAACGAGACGCAGTGAAAGAAGTGAAATAAGACTCTACATAAGCAACTCGGTCCTACGGAGCCAAATGCGGATTCGCTGATTAATTGGAAGTTTGAACCGATCATTTCACGTCAAAACAAATCAGTATGAATGAAAACCCGTTTGAGCTACAAGCTTCCTGATCCATTCCAATACATTCATAGCGATGGCGCAACGGGGGAAGGAAAACAAAAATGGAAAGTCCCACCGCCAGAAGTTAAATCTCCTATCAAGCGTCAAATATCTCTGAAATGACTGTTAACCACAAGATGCTGCATGGCAATGAAGGGAAGAATCTGAGTCTGTATGCCCTCGTCTGAAAATTCTAATTCCCTCCCCCATGGTGAGCGTCAATTATGTATAAAGAATGAATAGGAGTGATTCTTAAAGCAGGTTCGGTATGCCACCCCTCCGAAAGGAAACCTCAACAAAAATACATATGCATATATATTCTAATTTTTCAATGCACCGGCCTTTAAATCCGTTACATATTGAAACGGGTTGGCAGGGCGTGTGGCTGGACGTGGGCAGGCGATCGTGAAGCTGATGTCATCACTGTTGACACAGCTCGGCGCTGCACAGGACAGTTTGTTCTTTCGGCCTTTTAGCGGCGACTCCTCTGCAGTGTTTTGAGTGCACCATCTGATTCTGCTTAGTCAAATACTTGCCCAAGGACTTGGACCCCCAGACACAAAACTCAGAGATACAACCAACGATTGGAATCAGATGGATCAGACCAGATCAGAGGGTGGAGCCAAAACACGGCAGGACGTGGCCCTGCCGGATCGGGAGCTGTCACACCG
>OMKR01045189.1:0-10025 GCA_900302355.1 Cyttopsis rosea | reverse complement strand
TTGCCAGGTGACATCACGAAAGAAAAAGAAAAAAATCAAAAAAACATTTTTATTCGTTTATTTATTAAAGTAATAAATGAATAAACGAATTATTAAAAACATTTTTTTTATTTTAGTTCTAGATTGAATGTTCCAAAATGACCGAATAAATTAATCATACCATGTTGAATAATTTAATTTTAATTTATTATTTGTGGAATTATTTAATAATAAAATCAAATAATAATTTAATGTTAATCAATTGACCTAGATTATTATGTGGTAATTTAAGGAAGTAATGTAGATCAGAATGAAACTCTAATAGTACGGGCCGCAAGTGAGACATTTTGGGTCTTTCTTTTTGTGATTGAAAATTAACTGTTTAGTTACACACACACACAGTAATAGACCTGACTCTGGTGTTTTTAATATTTTTTTCCAATGATTTATTGTGAAATACCGAGGAAATTAAGTTTATTAATTGAAAATGAATTAAATAGATGCTCTAGATAAATAGATACAAATAGATGTGAAAAATGTGCTAGAATATGAATGTTTTCGCCTCCACCTGACGGCCACACGCTGGTCTGCACCGTGGCTGCTCTGGACTTGTTTACACTCGGGCGGTGCAGCAAAAACAAGCTTAAAGGTTTAAGTGACAGTCTCACGTGGCTTTACTATAAGGTGCTTAAAAACAAACAGGCTGCACCGCAGGAAAGCTGCACTGTGCGCTTGTGACATGCAATGGAAGGATGCGGGGTTTAATTGAACCTTTAAGGTGTTAGTTCGTTTTTGAGAGAAAGAAACATCTCTTAAAGGTGCAGTGTGTAGAATTTAGTGGCATCTAGCGGAACGGACTTGGCAGAAATGGAATATAATATTCATAAGTATGTATTAATTAGTGTATAATCCCATGAAAATAAGAATTGTCGTGTTTTCGTTACCTTAGAATGAGCCATTTATATCTACATGGGGGCTGGAGCCCCTTCCACGGAGGCCGCCATGTTGCACCGCCATGTTTCTAAGGTAGCCCAGAACGGACAAACCAAACACTGGCTCTAGAGAGGGACCTTCGTAGCCACCAGGAGGGGTATTGGTTGCAATCTGCAACCTCACCACGAGATGCCGCTAAATTCTACACACTGCACCTTTAACATGATTTCACTAGGTTCCTCTTAATTACTTGTAATTCCCATAACCCCAAGTCACCCCAACCAACGCTAAACCTCCTTTTTGCAAGATTGGCCTATGAATTTTTTCTTCCTGCTTGTTTTTTTTGTTAAAATAAACTTAATATACTGACTTGACTGACTTGATATACTTTCAAAAGACCAGTTACCTTCATAAGACATAAGCAGGATGTAATAATATGATCAATTGTATTGGCTGCAGTTTGGTACAATGTCAATTTTACATTGACTTCAGCGCCACCTTGTGGCTGTTAATGATCAACAGAAACAGATTGGGCCTGTCGAACACTAATATAATAATAATAATAATAATAATAATAATAATAATAATAAACCTAATTCCTACAGCAGACAATGTCAACTGTGGGGTCACTTGATAAAAAAAAATAGTTAAATAGCCTCAATCTCTTGTTCATAGGCCTGGATGTGAATTGTAATGCATAAAATGAGTGGTGCTGGCTCCAAATTAATAATTTAAAAAGGAATTAAAAGAGAAGAATAACATTTGTCACACTCTTATTAGTCGCAAGAACTTTGGTTACAAGGTGACTCTTCTTCATTCAAGATTCAAAAATTCAATGGGCCAGTGTTCAACCCAAGGAACTCAATAACAACTGTACTGCTTTATATATCCTGTCACTTGGAGTGTAGCACATTTTAGCAAATTCTATGCCCGTTGGTCACCCTCAAAAAGAAGGAAACTACTGCATAGTCTAAATCTAATCGGCCTAATCGTTGTCTCGTTCATAATGGCTCATAGTTCAACCATCAGCACAGTCCTTTCTGTTAACTTGAGCTATAGGAACAGAAAGTTCCCAGAGGACGGGCTCAGTTTACCTGTCCTGTCACCCGGCCCTTCCACACTTTTAATCCTCACAACCACAGTCCTATCCTGTTACAATGTTATTGGGTGGGTGGCGAGGAAAGGCAAGTGTAAATATAATCAAAGCCAAATAACCAAAGAAACACGCCTCTATAGCTGACAATAACCAAGCCACCTTAAGCTGCTTTAGTCAGCTGAGAGACTGTGCATTGGCGTCAGATAACCCAGAGGTAAAATGTTAAATAAAGTCAACTTTAAGTGTATTTTAGGGGTGGGGTGGTTAGTCTTGGAGCTGCAGTGAAGGACGTTAACTTGGTCTCCATCTCAGAAAGAGGAATGTTTGTACAGTTCAGAGCTGTGTGAAAGCGAAGCACGGTGATACGGGCCATTATTGAACACTGTGAAATAATGACGACATTTCTGTACCAAGTCACTCAAGGACAGAAAAACTGGCCAGTTACGCAGATCCGACACAAGCCGTTACAGTATTTAGCTTTTCAAACAATGTGGACATTGGAAAAGTTTACCCTGACAAAGAAAATCACAAAGAAGATCCTGTGTGTCTACAAATAGCTTTTAATGCCATTGGACACACATCATCAGTGTGTGAGAAGGATGTTCTGTACTTTAGGTCCTCGGCACAAACAGTCATTCAGGACTAGTGGATCCCCACTATTGGAGCTGTGGAAACACGGATATTAAAATTAACAAAATAATTAATGTAAATTGCCATAGCAAATCGATCGAGCCAGTTTACCACGCATTGTGCTTCCAGACGGTACTTACAGTTATGTAGGCGACGCCGCTGTCTGGTCCCACGGCTCTCGAGTCTTGCTAGAAAATGTGAGATTTTAGATCATACTTTTTAATCTATGTGTATTCTCCCGTACGCAATAGCGGCCGCCCGCAATCAAACATTAAAGAGACGGATGACCCCTGTTTGTGATTTCGACATGGTGTGTGTTTTGAGTGGAAATCTGCGACCTCCCCGGTGCCATCTGCTACATAAAAACCTTTCTGTCAGTAACGATGGAGTGACAGGGGAAAGTGAAAGCTGTGTCTCAGCTCTCTGCAATCGAATAATTTCAAAGCCCATTTGGAACTTAGGCGAAAAATACAACAATGCAAAAAACAAGCAAACAAAACATACCGTTCTGCCAAAGTCATCATAAATAAATATTGTTAATGATTTGGAATTACTTGACAAACTGAAAACCCAAAAGAACACCAAACTTAGTGGGGGAGCGCACACCCAGTCTGCACCATCACCCAAAAGACCACCAGAGGCAGAGGAAGGAAGCCAGAATGTCCTCACAGTCTATTCCCCGTCGGAGGCGTCGTTGTCCGAGAGGTGGTAGTTACTGCTTTTTACCCGGATGTATTGGACGTCGCTGCCGCCGCCCCGGGCCGAGAGGCCGCAGGGGCAGAGCCGACCGACGAAAAGGTTCTCAATCTCCTCCAGCTGCAGGCCCTGGGTCTCCGGGAGGCAGCCCAGGATGAAGAACAGGCCCAGCGCCGCCAGGCCCGCATAGAAGAAGAATGCACCTACAGTAGAGGAGTACAGCTCCGTTTGTTTTTTTGTTCAGAGTGACTTACCAGGAGCAACCTGGGAAGATATTCTTACGTTGAGGTCAGGGGTGTCTCATTAGCTGGTGCTGAGTTCCTAGCTGTAACCTTTCTCTAATTAAAGTTCCCTTTCACTCTGAGGGAAATGGCAAGAAGTACATTTATTCTGTCCATGCTTTCCGTTTGACCATATAGGTCAAACGCTGAACTCTGTACAACAACAATAACAACAACAACAACAACAACAACAACAACAAATCATATAAAGGATTTAGCTCAAGACGACATTAACACAGTGTGCAGAATGGGGATGGGGAGGTTGGCCATATTCAATTTTAACGGAATAATCAATGATCTCTCCAGTCCATAAAAAGGCTATAAAAAGGGTGTACAGTCAAAATAACTTAATCTTCATGCTAATGCTTGTAACATATCACCCGTCATCTCTCCGTCTACAGACAGGACCCTTACCGTAGTAGGTGAGGTACTCGGCCACGTGGAGAAACGTAAGGGAGACCAGGACGTTGAAGATCCAGTTGACCCCGGCGGAGCAGGCGTTCCCGGTGCTTCTCGCCCACAGAGGATAGATCTCAGAGTTCACCGTCCACGGCATGGGCCCCATGCCTACCGTTGAGACACACAGAAGGAGGACACACAGGAGTTTGATAGTTAAGACACAAGTGCAGAGGTGGTACAAGGCATTTTGGAATTCTGGGATTTGGGAGTGTAATCCAGCCAACACAGACTTTAATGTGAAATGGTTTCTGGAGTTTAAAATAGAGACGTATGAAAACCACACAGAGCATGGTCTCTGTCTATCCCTTGGGGCTGGAGGGAACGTCCTCATCGAGCGTTTAATTTGAGGAGGTCAAATGTTATAATTTTCATTTTCTACTGTTTCTGTTTCTACTACTTGGTTCACATTAATCTCTATTATTGTCAACTATGCTTTATAGACTAGAGCTGTGCAAAAATGAATTAGATTTTCTCTGAGAATTAGGCTAATGGTCTCTATATCCATCTATATTTATCCCCGTTTCAAAACACACATCGACATTGTTTATGTCACTGTACTGTGAAACATTGTTTCCTTGGTCTCGCTTGTCTCGAGAGTGAAGAATTATTATATTATATTATGCTGCTGCTGTTTCACAGAGGTGCTATTTATTTTTAATATTGTTATTATTATATGTAGAAGTATTCAGAAATAGTATAAATGCCATTATTATTAGCAGAGTAAAATAAAACTTCCATTTCCTTACGAACCCTTTATGTTCGTGTGTGTCATTTTGTTACATAATGACTGCTCTCTTTTCTTGCCCTGTTTAAAATGCAGTACCAGTAGCATAATCAGCTCAAACAGGTTCATTCAGTCCTCATAGTATATCATTAAGATGTTTTGTTTGTACGAAGGATGAGTTAAATACTGTGTGATCTTTCTGGAAATGGCAAGACGCCTGGCAGTTCTCTGCTGTCCTCAAAAAGCTGCCAGGCAACTTCAGACGGTGTACAGTATAAATATATGTCATGTATAGATCAGACAGCAGAACTGTTGATGTGGCATTTAGCTCCTTTCTAGTCAATAATCATGCACCGCATATTGAGATGGTATTATTCTTATTAGCTGTGGCCATATTTGTATTGTTTTTATAGGTGCAAGAATCAGCATTTGATATTTATTATGAGATTTCTCTAATATTAAAATACCATACCAAGATGATTTTTGGAAAGTTAAACTCTTGATTGATCTCTGAATGTCTTTTTCCTGTGAAATCAGTAAAATTGACAATTTGCCTTGTTTCTGTTGATGGGCTGGGCCTACAGTATAATCAACCACTTTCACAGCCACATGCAAAGGTATAAACAAATTATTTTTCATGATATGACAAAATCAGTTATTTTTCACCTGGAGCGAAGAAGGCAAGGTAGAGGATGAGGCCGAGCAGGACAATCCAGGAGTCGGATGTGGGACAGTAGTTGTACGCCCAGAGTTCACCTGGGTCAGTCTGGTTAGAACACCTGGAGGAAAACAAAAACATGTAGGAAACAATTCCTAAATAACAAAAGTACATACATTTCCCAGTATCCTTTTCCAGTTCAACATATTTTAATTAAGTTCAAAGTAATCCTTCCTGTATAACAGTAATTTGGCAAAACTGACATAAAAGCGAGACATGAATAAAAAAAAACACAATCTATGCACAAATCTTAGCTCAAAGGACCAGACCTTAATTCTATAATTCAGTGTAACACAATTAAATACACATCATTAGTGTGAATGAAAGACACTGGAATTGGATCCATGCTTATTTTTTTGTGTCTGGAAATAAAGAAACGCATTAGTGGAATACTCGATTCTGATTTGTCACTAGCAGCAATCAGTGGTTATTTTGCCGATAATGACCGGCTGGTCTCTTACGTGGTGGAAATAAAGCATTAACTTTATTTTTTAACCCAGTGGATAAAAGAGACACATTTTTATTTCTCACTCTCACACACACACACAAACACACACACACACACACACACACACACACACACACACACCTGCCCCAGGCTGCGTGTTCAGTGGACGCTTGGTTGACAGGTAAGCAGGAGGAGTTGTACACTCTGGTGTCGTTCTCTCTG
Source organism: Cyttopsis rosea (assembly GCA_900302355.1). Classification (NCBI taxonomy): domain Eukaryota; kingdom Metazoa; phylum Chordata; class Actinopteri; order Zeiformes; family Parazenidae; genus Cyttopsis; species Cyttopsis rosea. Next base: position 3,839 of record OMKR01045189.1, on the reverse strand, counting down.
TAGCAGAATCCACAGGCAGGGTCCAGCATGCACAGCTCACAAGAGCTGCATAGGGAACAGAACAAAACATCAGTGACTCTCCCTAGTTCCCAGTGTAGAGCTTGCTGTGTCACTGCCCTTTATGTTTCCTGGTGTGTGTGTTTTCACCCGTATCGCGTGCACGTGGAGTTGAGTGGGTTGCTCGGGTGGAGGGTGATGGAAGGAGAGTTCTGTGCTGAGACCAGGAAGCCCACGGCGAGGACGATCAGACTGAGACAAGTACCTGAATCAGGGGCAAGAAAGAGGCTTTACGATGAGTTCTGTGGAAGTTAAGTACAGGAACACTCTGCAGGGAAAACAGGATCTGTGACTTTAATACTTAATAGGGGCTCATTTGGGATATATGCAAAAGCAGTCAAGAGCAAAGATTATAATTTATTTTTTTTGTTACTTTTTTGGACTACATGGACTCTTAAAAGGTGCAGTGTGTAGAATTTAGTGGCAGTTAGCGGAACGGACTTGGCAGAAATGGAACATAATATTGATAAGTATGTTTTAATTAGTGTATAATCCCATGAAAATAAGAATCGTGTTTTGTTTTTTTAACCTTAGAATGAGCTGTTACCTTAAAATGAGCGGCCTCCAAACACTGGCTCTAGAGAGGGAATTTCGAGAGAGGGAGTTTTGCGGCCTCTGTAGGCTCTGGGACACGGAAGGGAATTAGCTTGTGACCGCTAATTCCACACACTGCAACTTTAATTGCATTTTAAGCCCTTTTGAGTGCATGGCTTATCACCTGATTAAGTCATTGTCATATTGGATTGAGAAATTATCTACTGTATTTATACAGTATATCTACCTACATTTAAGGTGGCAAGATGCGGCAGCATAACTGTTGTGATTAGAAGTCAAGCAAGATAATCCTGTTCCAGTCAAACTACTAAAATATCTTCTACTTAAAGCATCGTGACAGTGGAGTGGCATCTATAATCAATTGCGTCATGAATTATGCTAGTGTCTCTCAATGTAATTATAGTAAAAGTAAACTAATTGTATCCTTTCTTCTGCTGGATCTCAGAAAACAATGTCTGTAAACCCCTGATTTTCTTTAAATCCAGATGAATCTTTTGATACAGACCCAACATGCTGCCCAGCGTCAGCTTCCTGCGGCCGACCCGCTCCACCAGCCAAACTCCCACCAGCGTGAACAGGAAGTTGGTGGCAGCGGTTGCCGCCGCCAACCAGATGGCCTTTTTTTCATCTCGCACTCCTGCCATCTGCAGGATGGTGGCGCTGTAGTACCTGTCGGGGTTCATTTCGGCATTACAAAATGAAATTCAAGCACTCGTTTTTTTCAATTTTCAAGGACTTCACTTCAAAATATTATATAATCCTAGTTTCATTGTCTATTATTTATATCAGTATATCCAATATGTATATATGTATATATCTATTATTAATCTCATAAGTGTCTATAGTATTTCCAACCATGCTCCATTAAATCTACATTTCTCTGGCATAATCTATGTTGTAATTGCGATTCTGGAACAAAAGGTTATATTTTCAAGGTATTCCAGTACTTAAATTTCTGAGGACAAAATTCAAGCACTTCAAGTACCTCAAGCACCGGGTAAGATATATATATATATATGATATAGTACCCAAGTACTATATCAATAAAGTTGATGCAGTTCAGATATTTAAACTGCAAAAATGTCATATGGCGATAGCAGCAACAAAATTTCTCTTTATTTCCACTGTTTCAGTTGCATTTCTTCTTCATTTTACATATTCAACAAGTTTCACTATGACTTCACAGGGACACGTACGAACACATACAATCGGCTCCAACTATCCCCCCGAGTTTGAGGGCGACTTTGGTGTTATCAGTGTGTGAACTATTCTGGAAAGGAGAAGATCACCTACATGACGGTGTTAATCCCCGACAGCTGCTGAAACATCTGCAGACCGCAGCCCACGGCAAGAGCCCTGCGTGTCGGAGCGTGGCTCAGGATACGCAGGATGACGAGGCCTCCTAGGGGACGGGAAGTCACCGTCACAAGATGGTCCATCATCAGCAAATACGACGTCGCCATCTCTTAGAATAACTGGCATTTTACATGGAATATTAATGATGATTCTTTGGCAAAGTAAAAAATCTGTACATGATAAATGATAAAGATATAAGAGATAAAATAACTAAGAAAGCTTTCACGTAGAAGACCACATTCTTGAATTTTCCTCCTGAATAAAGTGTTATCTCCTCTCGATCGAAACAGGTTTAGTTAAAAGGGGCCCTATTATGAAAACCTCCCTTTTTCAGGGCTCGGGCTCGAGACGCGGACGGCGTGTCCCCGCCACAGAGTCCACCACGGCCCCACGCCGACGCGGTTCATGACTAAGTGTTGGTGTCCAGTAAAATAAACCTTTTGTGGTAGAGAAGTTAAAAGCCCCTAGTTGTGTTTTTGACGACTTTTGTGACTGAAAAGAGTCATTTAATCCGATCCCATTATTGGCCATTGAGTTAAAGGTGCCCATCTCTGTGAAAATTCTTTATTTCCTTGGTTAATTTCTTTACCATATTTATATATCCTTTACTATTATTCAATTTCTTGTTTTCTTTTATTAGATGTGATTTTTTTCATTTATTAATTTAGTTTGTGTGATAAAATAAATCAATAAATAAAAATGAGAAAGAAGTCTGTGTTCCTTAAAAGTGAGTTTTGATGTAAATGCATCGGAAAATAATTCTAATTCCTTCAGAGACTGATCAATTATGATTATACTGTGGTTTAATTTAATCTTGTCCAGCCTTTAAAAGATTAAAAATCTGGTGGTGCCCTCACAAGGATAATTCAAAATTCATAATTTAATAAACCATATTCTTAATGTGGACATAACACCACAATCATCTGTCTTCCGAGAGCTACCTCCATAGACTTACATTCATTTACTTTCTTGTTCCTGCTAAATCAAAAGTCACCTCCACCCGCATCTTTGGCCTCGTCCTCGATGCTGGACCTGATGCCGTCGTACTCCTCTTCGATGCTCTGGCCTCCGCGGATCCGGCTCAGCACCCGCCGCGCCTCCTGGCTCCGGCCCTTCTGGAGCAGCCAGCGCGGGCTTTCCGGAAAGAAGAGGAAGCCGACGAACTGGACCACGGCCGGGACGACCGACAGGCCGAGCATGTACCTGATAAATGTATTTAAAAGAATGTCGTTTTATGGCCGTAGAAATAATACAGTAATAGGGTAAATAGAGAAAGAAAGAAATGAGAAAAACTGTGTTTCACCTGCTTTGGCAGCATCACTATTATATTGTTATACCAATAAAGCGCTGTTGAGCTTGACAGAAAGAGAGAAAAGGAGAAAGAACTAGAGAAAGAAAGACAAAAGCGAAAGAGAGAGAGAGTCAGTGAGAGACAGAAGTCGAAGGTTAGAGTGGAAGAGGGAGTTGGTTGAAGGGGGGGAAATTGGAGCTGATAGCGGAGGAAAGGAGAGGTAAACTATGGATGTGATAAAGAGAGAAATAGAAAAAGAAAGATATTTAAGCCCCGTTTACACAGAGATCCCGGAATAACGCCGTTTATAATGTCTGTATCGCGGCTTTGCCTTTTTACACTGAACCAAACAAGGCCGGCATGTGTCTGCGTTTATACACCATACCACGATGCGCGTTGGCCAGAAAGACAAGTTGAAAATGATCACAATATAATTTAATAAATTTATTATTAAAAATTATAAAATAATTTAAAATAATTTAATTTAATTTAATAGACCCGGTAGCCTCGGGTGAGAACGGTGCTGACAGCGGAGCTGCGGACCGGTGTTGCCGGAGCGCGGAGACACGCGGACAGGGAG
>OMKR01045188.1:3666-15317 GCA_900302355.1 Cyttopsis rosea | reverse complement strand
TATTGACTATTGCCTTCTGTGTCGTCATGAAATTCAGATATCCTCATATCGTATGGAGGACGTAAGCTGCCAAAATCAAAAATAAATACATAAACAAATAAATGACTAATAAATGAATAACTAATAAATAAATGACTCGATAAATAAATGTATATGCCATTAAATCAAAACAAAAATAAATGTAGGCATTAATAAATTGATAAATATCAATTTATGTCATATTTTATGCATTTATTTATTTCTGTATTGTTTTCCCCTTGTATTTCTCCCCCTATTTTTTCCCCAAACTTATTTATTTCTGTATTATTTTCTTTATACGTTTCTTTTTACATTCCTTCAAGCATTTCTTTTTACATTCCTTCATGCATTTCTTTTTACATTCCTTCAAGCATTTCTTTTTACATTCCTTCATGCATTTCTTTTTACATTCCTTCATGCATTTCTTTTTACATTCCTTCATGCATTTCTGCTTCATTATGCAAATGAGGAGGCATTGCTTTCACAGCGCTCCAACTCCCCCAGTCCACCCGTCTCTCGTAGCAGCTCCGACAACTATGGCTTTCCACAGACACAAGGCGTCGAGCTGACGCCACCATTACAGCCCTCTACCTGCTCCTTTTCAAACACTCCCGCCTTTTCTGAGTTTGATTGCAAGACAGAACGTGAACACACTGGCGTCACTAGGTGTGGGGGAGTGAGACTCCTTCCGTGGAGGTGAGAGTGGAGAATCGCAACGGAGAATTTCCGTGCGTCTCGGTGAGTCTCAGCTCCGTAACGGGAATCCCCCCCCCCTTCCCCGAACAGAGTGCACAAGGGGCCGAATTACCGCACCGGGTGACACCAGCCCTAGTGACGCCACTGCATGAACAGCTCCGGTGTTGGAGCTGCTACTACGAGAGACGGGTAGACTGGGGGAGTTTAAGCGCTGTGAAAGCAACGTCTCTTCATTTGCATAATGAAGCAGAAATGCATGAAGAAAGGTAAAAAGAAAAGTAAAAGAAATAACACAGAAATAAATACGTTTGGGTGCAAAGGAAAAACAATACAGAAATAAATAACTACATAAATATCAATTTATGTCACATTTTATCAATTAATTAATGCCTACATTTATTTTTGGTATATTTAATGGCATATTAATTTATTTATCGAGTCATTTATTTATTAGTTAGTCATTTATTGGTCATTTATTTATTTATGTATTTATTTTTAATTTTGGCAGCTTGCGTCCTCCATAATATTGTGACATATACAATTAATGCTGCTAAGATGACGGTCACAATACAAGGTTGAAAACATATGATGGAGTTTTATTTAAATCCCACGTAAATTGGAGCACTGTAGCAATGATATGTTGTTGCTTTAAACATAACTCAGAGTCTAAAGTGTCTTTCCCATGGCCAACATAGTTAATTATTAAAAGTAGTAATAACTCAACGAGGGTGCATTTTGCTCTTATGAGCCTGAGCAGGTACGTACCCACAGTGCAGGCCACAAAGTAGATCCTGGTCGACTGCATTAAAATGTCAAACCTGTGACAATAAGCGACCAGCAGACCTAGACACACAGAGAGACACTCGGAAATGAATTTAAGCAAAGAGAAAAACAAAAACAAAATAGCGAACAGGCTTTTCATAATGTCTTAATAACAACAGGGTGTGTTACCAGGTACGATGATGTCCCCGAAGCCCAGGAGGGAGAAGGGCCTGTCGCAGAGCGCCAGCGGGGAGGAGTTCAACCTCGGCACTTTGAGCACCATGGGAAGCTGGAAAACAATAAGATCAACAGATTTTAAATAACACAGATGAAAATGACAACGCTGGATGCTCGATGTGGAAACCAGCGCCCGCACCTTTTCATGCGTGGAGGAGTCTGAGGGACCCGCCGCCACCTCCACCATTATGCTCTCCCTGTTCTGTGAAGGAAGGGCACGGGTTACAAAGCAGCTCCACCCTGCTGTAACTGGCTTTACTGTAAGAGTTTAAAAAAGATCAAACACAAAAGTCCTGACATACCTTTGTGAAGAAGGGGGTAATAAATACAAAGAAAACATCATAGACAAACAGGACCACCAACAGTAAAGTGCAGGCCTGCACAAAGAAGGAGAGAAAGGACATCAGGGCATTTGTCAACAACACAATATAATGCACGCCCACTGGAACGGAAGAGGAGTCGGGCCATAGGAAAAAAAGGTCAGAGGTCAGACGTCAAATTTATTTATTTCTTAAATATATTTTAAAATATTTAAAAATCGACTTAATAAAGATCAATCCCAGAATTCTCAGAATTATGAGGAAAGAAAATCAGAATTATAGAAAATATAACAAAACAATCAGAATTCTGAGAAAGAAAAATCACAATTATGACAAAAAAGAAAATGTTTAAGTCAGAATTCTGACAATATTCCTGATTCAATAGATTTTTTTATGTTCCCCACATACCAATATTTTTCCATTTTCCACATGGCCCTACTCCTCTTCAATAGGAAAGATTTTGTGGGTAAAGGCAAGCAACCACAGCAACAACAGCGACAACAGCAACGACAGCAGCAACAACAGCAACAACAACAACAACAGCTTGGCATCGTGGAGGGATGGCATGCCAACGTTGCCGTGACGACGCCGACCCACCTTGAACGTGGGCAGGCGGATTGTTTTGAGAATGTAGAGACAGAAGGCGATCCCCAGGGTGTCCTGTAATACCCACGCCCACCTGCGGGGCGACACGACATATGGAGCAACAAAGACTCTTAGCGGGCCCACGCTGGGACTCACACACACACACACACACACACACACACACACACACACACACATGTAGCGAACAGTGCTTAGCGAGGTGTCAAGCTGCGTTGCACACGTGGAGAAGACAGCGGCGACACTGTGATTTCTTATCTCCCCACTTCTGCCAAGCGCTAAACAGAAGAGCATACATGGAAAAGAAAACAACTTTATTTACTTTGTTATTACTACTGTGCGTTAATTTTCCGGAGTGTGTTTTGCTGGAATGCTAGTACTGCAATAATGCGCACAATGTCTTTTGGAGAGCTTTTAAAAAGCTAGATGTCTCTATGAACCTGTTACATTTATTTTTGGGATAGAAAACAACCAAGGGAAACTGCGCGAACTGGGCTGGATCACATTATAAGTTACACACCTCTGGCTCAAACCCACCTGCGCTCCCCAAGTTCCAGAGAAGAACCAATTACAAAATATGGTCAAATAAGATTAATTTCTCCAGCCAGCCAGGTGATGTACTGCCCTTGACGTGTGTGTGTGTGTGTGTGTGTGTCATTGGGATGGTGCTGGTGTCTCCTGAGGGACTCACTGGTCCTCGTTGCGGAACACGGCCCAGGTGACGCTGACCGCCACGCAGAACGCCGACAGCAGCAGCGTGCGGATCTGCGGCCGCTTGTGCAGGTACGGCAGGTTGTTCTCTGGGACCCTGCAGATGCAGCGCAATAAAATGGGAAATAAACACATACATCAGCAATAATCAATGAATGTATAAAAAAAAAAAAAAAAAGGAAATCGTACTTTATTTACCCTCAAAAGAAAGTTATTGATTGGGGCCGGAGACGTACCTGCATTTGCAGAACGGGAGTCTCCGCACGAATGGCCACAAGCAGCTGTATAGGCCGACAGAAGAGGCCACACTGAAGATGACGATCACCCAAATGGCTGGACGAGACAAGGAGGAGGAGACACAGCGAGAGCATGAAGCAGTGTGATGTCACTCTCAAAACTAGTGAATCAACTATCGACTTAAAAAACTGAAACTTGTCCAATACCAAGAATGCGTTGCACAGCGGTAAACGACAAACTCGCTGGCTGCATAAGGTGGGATGCACGGTAGGGTTTTTCAATGTTTATGTAGAAAACAACCTTTATTTAAACCCTGGATTTCAGCCCTGCCCTGCTATAAAATAAAATAAAAAACAATAATAATACTACTTGTACAATAACCAGAAGTGTGACGTATGTATTTGTATGGTTTTTTTTTCCTGTTGATTTTAGTTTTTTAGGTTTATTCTTCATTCTGTTTCTACTTTTTAAATACTTCAAGTTTATACTGCTTTAATTTTTCAGGTGTATTTTTCCATTATCCTGCCATATCTATGTATTATACTTTCTTTTTCATATGTTGATTTTCATATTTTATTCTATGGCTATTATTACTGCCGATTGGGAGCTGCTGGGACATTGCAATTTCCCTCCGGGGATGAATAAAGTATCTATATCTATCTAGTATATGTATAATATTTGACTGCATTTAATACATTTAATATATGAATATCAGCTGCTCCTCAGTTTGCATTCTTTTTTTTCTTTTTTTTGGTTTGTGTTGTGCAGCTTTCCTTTTACAGCCGATAGTGTTGAAAAATGAGTAAAGTCACTTTTTCGGAATTCTGGCATCGACTCAGCATGATTGTGTTAGTTATTGTGACTTCCTGAGGTCACACAGATGCTGCGCCTATGTGTTTGCCTGAAATCTCTTGTTTTTGCCCTCTATTGTTTTCACATCTTTCCCTAGATTCAAATTAAATGACACTAAATGAAGCCAATCTGATACTTGTCTATGTTCTTTCAGTAAGATATAGACACCTTGTGTAGCTGTTGGCTTCAGGCCAAATGGACTCTAGTGCCCGTCCCAAAACAATACTTAAGTCTAAGCCAGTATGAACAATGGACGGGCAAATAAGAATAATATTATCAGTTTCAATAGAAAGGTGGTTTTGAGAAGTCTAGGGATATTATGGGAACGTGTGTCGGTGCTCGCCGTACCCAGGTAGTCGTAGAAGTAGTAGAGCAGCACCAACATGCTGCAGCACATCACCACGAAGACCAGGATCATGATGGGCGTGACGTCCACCGTCTCCTCGTCCTGCTTCTCGGTGCTGTCGTCCCGCTTGTGCTTCATGTAGCGCCTGCGGGAGGAGACGGAAACGCACGCAAAACAATGTGACACCAGTCGGTTTGGGAACAGTTTGCTAAGACTGAACTGATTTCATCCTGGCAAAGTCATTTAGATCATGTGGACAAGTGGCTGCTGAGAAAACGATTGTGCTGCTTTCTCCGTGGGGGGTCTAGAATGACTTCTCATTGACCTGTAAACGCCGTCTGGTCCAACGCTAAAGCGATCCAACGCAGGGTCCATTCTGGCATTACAAAATGAAATTCAAGGACTTTCAAGATCTTTTTTTCTTTTTAAATCAAACAAAACAAATTAAAATATAATATAATCTTAGTCATTGTGTATAATTTAATGTATATTAGTATATCTATTTTATATGTATAATTAATCTAATCTAATTGTCATCTACTATTATGAGTGTCTATTTCTAACCATGCTGGATTAAATTTACATTTCCATGGCATCATCTATGTTGATTCTGAAAATGTTTTTTTACGTTACGATTTCAATAACCAAAACCAGCGGGAATATCACACGTTTTCAATGATGCCGTTTTTTTCAAGGGCTTTTCAAGCACTTCAGCACAAAAGGAGCTATTTTCAAGGTACTCCAGTACTTAAATTTCTGAGGACAAAGTTCAAGCACTTCAAGCACCCCAGGGACCTGGTGAGAACCCTGTCAATGGGACAGAACAAGCTTGTTGTACAGTATCTGGAGGCCCTTTCTCACCCAAAACTGCACCACATTGGATAACCAGAATTCTTATGTTTCCATGGCCCCCATTGTAGTTCTGCAGATTTGACCTGATCTGTAGAGTTTTGGTAGGTGCTTGGGATGCGGGCCCAACCACTCTGTTCATCGCTGAGAGGTTAAACGCAATAGAAAATGCAGCGTAAACCGCCATGTTTGGCCGGCCAAAACATAATCACCTCACATTTACAACTTCATTGCCAGTCGCATCTTTCGTTCAGTGGAAAAACCTCCCGGCAGACTCCCCACCCTGCTTTCCACTCAAACTGTGTTCGGAGTTCGTTGTTTTTTTTTTGGACTGGACCCATATGCATTATGGGTCCAGTGCGTCAGACACCCTACCTGACCTTACCCACGGTCACCATGGTAACCGGGGAGGGGGAAACACAGATTGTTTTAGACTCTTGAGTCACTTGGCCTCAGATGACAGTAGCGCTGCCCTTTGGCAGTGTCACCGCAGTCTTGAGCAGGCTGCTGATGAGCAGAGAGATGAAAACAAGTTTCTCCCGAGAAAGCACAGAGCTTTCACACACACAAAGCAGAGTTTCTTGCACAGTTACTTTCCAATTAAACTGTAGCGAAAAGTCCCGAGATGACTCATCCCAGTAAGTTTACTTTGGGCGTTTTTTTTTTACACGAACTTATCCGGCTGAGCCACCAGGACGCCCCAGTAAGTTTACTTTGGTTTAAATTTAGCAGCTGTGACAAAATACCGTGACAGTAGATCCTGTAATGAAATTGTGATATGATCTTTCCAAGGTGCTAAGTCCCTTCTTACTCGATCTTTTAGTTTTCCTTTCTTACTTACTTTTTGCTGTCCTTGCTGCCGGCCCAGTAGCCTCCTATTGCTACCGTTCCTACCGCCATGAGGAATATGATGACCATGTTGTAGTCCACCACTGGCTCCTTGGGCGCATACATGGCCACCTCTCTTCCCTGCCCAAAGTTCTGCAGAGGTAAAAAAACAAAACAAAAAAAGGTAACCTCGAGCCAGGGAAATCCATGAAGTGTGAGGACATGACCCGCTATAGATGCATATAAAATAAATATGTCAAGAAGGGGACTCGCACAATCCTCCATTGGTTTTCATTCAAAATGTGTTTTTCTTTGGTAGGTTTCCAAATCTGACCATACAGTCTATTTCATATTTGAGTTATCCTGTCACCTGGCTGTGTCATCTTTATAAGTACTTCACTTTCCAGTGTTACAAAGGCATTAAGTGACTTCCTTTTCTTGAATTTTCCTCCCGGGGATTAACAAAGTGTTATCTTATCTGACTCTCATCTTGTCCGGTTACACGTGCCTGGATATGTGTGTGTGTGTGTGTGTAAATGGTCTCTCACCTTGCTAATGTCCAGCATGTCAGAGTAGCTGAGCAGTGCGACGGGGATGTCGATCTCCTCGTACTGGGTCTTGTTTCCGGCTGGTGGTGTCTGCCAGAAAAGATACCAGGTTTAGGACATTAAATAAGCATAAAAACACTAAAGCACTATTTTGAGGCATGTCTGGTGAAAACTGCACACACATTATTACCACCCAAAGTTATGCTAAAGTAAGTAAAACATATTTACGTTGCGTCACATTTTTGTTACAAGGCCATTTAAATGTGGTCATTGACTTTTTGCAACAACTGACACCCAGGGCGGATGTGGACAGGAACCATGTTTTCGTTATTTTTCCTTAATCAACTAGAGGCCAAGTTTGCCATTTAAAAACTGTAGCTGGTTCCAATTATGGATATTACCATAAGGACCTCACATAAGTATAGAGTATTTGTGCCCAGTAAGAGGGCTCCTCCTTAAAGCCATAGCACACTAGAAAATATATCCACAGGTTCTGGCTGGTTCCGCAGGTTCCGATTTGGGCAGAAATAAGTCTCTAGGTGTAAAACGCAGTGAAACCCCAGTCTGTGCCTTGTCCTGTGGTCTAAACACTGTTCACACACATGTCGCTGTTTATCATGGAGTGTATCCTGCCCTTACCAGTCGGTCCTTGCTCACGATGAGCAGGCCTTTAGCACCATTGATCTGGGCAAGTCGGACCTTCTCGTAAAAGGTGCAGTTTCCCCTCATCACCATGGGGATGCGGTTGGGGAAGCCCCCCTCCGGCACCTCAGAGGCCGAGCACAGCACCGATGCCGTCAAGTCATAGATTTGGAGACGTGACTGTGGGACGGAGGACGAGAAACACAAATTCATCAACATTCCTGGATTTTTCAATTCAAAAGCGAAACGGGGAAAGAGAATAAGAAAAAAAAAGGCAGTTGATCTCTGTTACACTTTTAAGTGATGATATGACTTGAGAAGATGGAGAAAATGAATTTCTATGGGGAAGGCTGAGGAAATGTTCTCAACATGTGAATCAAAGTTAGGGTCAACTCAGGCAAAATTAACATTATTGTTCAGCTGGTAAAAGGACATACAATCAACCAGTCCTCCATTCTAGACTGAATTGAAAGCAATAAACATACTGTTAGAAAGGTTCATGAGGATTTGTTTGGGATTAGGGATTTGTTTCCCTAATTGTTTATTTAAACTTACTAAATGCACGCTTGCCTGTTGTAATGCCGGTAGAGCGCGAGCCCCTCTGCTTAGCGACAGCGTAAGCGCGTCCTTAGTAACGGGGCGTGTCTTCCGGGTTTTAAAAGGTTAAAGTTGAGAGGTCAGAGCGAATGTGCGTCTCCGTCACCAAAGATTTTGTTTAACGGTACTGAAGGGTGCGTCATTGATTTATTTGTGATTTACCGTATTCTTCTATTCCATTTACGTGTCAGACCACAAATACCCACACATTCGAACAAGCGCACTCGCCCAAGCACATACATATACAAAGGGATACAAGTCTAAAGCCCATTCTGTACCCACCTGTATACCGCCTTCCTCCGAATTTAAAGGAACTGAACGTCACTCCATGATTCTGCATTTTGACTGATGCCCGGGGGTGAGATACCGCATGAACCGAGCCAACGCACCAGCCACGCAGTCCTACATCGAACCCTCCATTACATTGACGAATGTATCCTAATTCTAAACAATGAAAGGCTTTTCTCATCACTTACTGCCTTGGTGAGGTCCTGAGGTAGACGTGCCCATTGGGAGTTGAAGAATATGCAGTAGTCCTTTCCTTTGCTCTTCCCCTTGTCACTGAAATGGGCCATGCCATACTCACCTACCACCTGATGAGTGAGATAAGGTGACATATGGAAAAACTATATTAAAGGTACGTTATGTCATTTCTGCCGCTAGGGGCCTCTCAATCAAAACAATAACAAAAAGATGGAGTCTGATGATGTCAGAAGTAGCGTGGGATCATGGGAGTTGTATTCTTCATTTGTCACGTGGGCGCTTTACGGGGACTGCTTCTGCGACAGAACGCGCAGCAAACGGCGATAAATAATCGCGCTCCGTGAAACAATAGTTAGTAGAGTAACAGTAGAGCAGTACAAACAATAGTGGAGTCGAAAGAAAGTTTAGAAATTTTTTTTACGTTGAGTCCTCTGACGTAACATCCGGGGGATCGACGCCATGACAGGCGACCTAATGAAACGCTCCGTTAGCAACATTAAAATGAGGGATTTCTCTGGGTTTGAAAATTGTTGGAAACATTTGGGAGAATGTAAAGTACACAACTCAACAAAATATAGAACATAGATCGAGTTGTTTTTAGACATTAAAATGCGGAAAAGTTACATATTGTACCTTTAACCCATGGATCAACTCACAGCTTCTTTCTGAACAAACAGCTTCTGTGTACATTTTAATTTATAAGAATGCAAACTTTAAGTTAACTTTAAGGAAAGTAACAAAAGCGGAGGAGAAGGAGATAAGAAGATAAAACCTTGATTAATCCCCTGAGGGATTCAGATGACACAGCAGCAACAGCAACGAGACACAGGAGAGGTACAGGTAAGAGTAACAGTCCAGAGCTGAACAAAGGTAATAAGAATAAAAACATAAATAAGAAAAATAAAGATTAAATGCCGGCCCTAGATATCTGCACTGGATAGTGAGTGAGTGAACATATGGTACAGTCAATAATAATCGTACATATACATATATACAGATACTACGGATATATAATCTAATAAGGAATCTAAACACACTGCAGCGGAAATATTTGGGTTGCGATCTAACGCGTGAGGACCGGTGTCCGCGGGCTCCAGCTCAACGCGCACAAGCGGCTTTTCCATGTGAAATGACTTCTTTTCGATCCGGCCGATCGCTCGCACCGTTAAATCGAATAAACGCGAAGCTACCGCGAAGCACCGGAGTTGTACGGCGACATCACCCGTGACGCGATCTCTTCGTGTTAGTGAAGCGACATTAGCGAGGGACGCGGGGCCCGATCTCCGCAAGCTAACGGAGCCGCGGCTCGCAGCGAGCGAACTCATCGCCGCAGAAACACACACACCGCGATCTCAACGACCGCTCGTCGTGAAAACCGAGATGCTTCGCGACGATAGAGCCGCCGTCTTGCCGTCACCTTGTGGATTAGAAGCGCGGCCCAGACCAGGCTCGCGGGACCCCTCATGTTGTCGAGCTTGTTGTTGTTGTTGCCTCCATCCACAGTAGTGACCGCGGCGGCACACAGCGCCCACCAGCCGGTTCGCCGCTGGACCCGCCTACTTTCCGCAGCGTGATTCTCATTGGTCGGTTTCAGAACACCCAAGCGGGAGCCGGTCGCTGATTGGCTGGAGTCAAAGTCGATCAAACACACAATTAGATTAAATAGCGGTTTTCGGGCCAGTGTGGTGGAAAGGGATACTTTTTCATGGAAATGTTGCAATAATAGACACGACATTATTATTGTTATTTTATAATTATAATATATCTTTTAAATTATATGGTGAGTGTTGTTTTGGGGGCGAGAGGCGTTGCCACGCTATTTAAAAATGGCGATGACTAATTCATGGAATGGAACAAATTGGTTTTATAATACTCCATCCAGACTTGAGAAACACATTCCAATAATATTTTCGTCAGCTCGAGCACACCGCGATAATGGCTTATGCAACGCGAAATTGCATAACATTTTATGCTTTTTAACAGAAAACCCCCCCAAAAAAACTTTTTAACACACTTTTCTGCACTGCATCGTTCCGGTATGACTGCACCTGACAAATCAAGAATGTTCATATCTCTATCGTCTTGAAATGAGCCATTACCAATTGTTTCTGCGCCAGAAAATAAAACGAGCAAGCCGGGTAACTAAGGACTCCTGTCAGCCGATGGTGCTGTGATGAGACAGAAATCCAATGAAGACTAACAACTAATAATAATAACTAAATAAAATAATAATAATAATAATAACTAAATAAACTAATAATAATAACTAAAACTACTAATCCAACCGTGGCGCGTCCATCACCCACTGTAAATATGAAATATTGTAATTTATAATTAAGATTTTTTCCTTCTTTTTTAAAAATGTGTCAGCATACTTGGCCAATAAAGCCTAATTCTGTAATTTTAAGTGTATAAATGGTCCATTTTTATAATTTACAACTTTTGGGAGAATGTGTTTCTGACAAATCACCTACATAATACAATTCGTTTTCATATGTGTTTGTATTTGGATTCCGTCGCTCATGCACTATGTCCCTGGTGGTCTAGTGGTTAGGATTCGGCGCTCTCACCGCCGCGGCCCGGGTTCGATTCCCGGTCAGGGAACGCAGCCTTTTGGTAAAACACCACTGTAATCCCGGGATTAACGTTTTATTTGTTATGTTATCTTTACATTTCAGATATAAATTTGTTTTAGTTTATCACTTTATTCGACGAGGGAGAAACCGGGACCAGACGTCGCTCTACGAGCTTTTGGTTTAGTCACTGCTAACTTGCCCCATCTTGTTACTCGTTTACAGCACGTTGACTCGGTATGTGACGTCATTCCATACGCGCGTCCTTTTGCTGCTGCATACATTCCCACACAAGAAACCTGGGATGGAAGGTTCGGCTCGTTTTTTCAGATTCGGCTAGTGAAGAGTC
>OMKR01045185.1:0-13864 GCA_900302355.1 Cyttopsis rosea | reverse complement strand
CCGTGATGCATTTTTGAAAAACACATTTATTGGTTTATTTAGTGGAATCTTAAAATAGAATTCTGCATGGTCAAAAAAAATGTTCCAACAAAACTTTTTGGATTTAGCATCTCTTTTTTTTTTTTACAAAATAAATCTCAAAGAAAAATAGGGGGAGAAAAATCTGAAGATAAAATGCTAAACAGTATTTTTATATAATGAACATTACAAAGCATTGCACTCATAATTTAAGAAGTGTATAGAGGTAACGAGTGCAGCTGCTTTAATTAAAATTTCACTTAAATAAAATTTAGATCAAATCAAAAACAAAATAAATATGGTGAGTAGGCCTAAATCTAAATAATTAATAATGTGTGTGGTGTTGCCGGTCTACGTCAGCACGTCTCGTTGACATATTGGATATTTACCGTCTGCTTTGGATTGGAACTTAAATTTAAAAAAAATAAAAAAAACTATCGATGTATGTGGCCCTCATGTCAACATTACGTCATCTTTCTCCTTCTCCCCCAAGTTGCTCATTTTGGACAGTGCCACTCTGTTTCCAGTGTGGGTGTGTTTGCAAGTGCAACCTACCCAGGAGGGAGGGGGTGGGGCGTAATTTAGCTTTAGATTGTCTAAATTGATTGGCTTTTTGTTGCCACTTGTCTAACACTTTTTTAAATGAACAAATCTGTGGTAGACATTATCGAAATTATCGATCTTATTTTATTCCGACATTGAAGAAAAATGATCGCGATAATTATCTTGATCATTTTATCGCCAAGCACTAACTCATACACACACACAGACATGCAACATGTGTATGCATGCTTTTGTGAACCATACTTTGCGCTCTGAGTGGCTGTTCAGTCTCACCTGCAGAATAGGGCTCCTGGTTTTCGATAAACTCAAACTCATTTCTTTCATAGCGGGCTCTTATCCACTGCTCTCTCAGTAGCCTGGAAACACACGAGCAAAGCACACACACAAAAAGCAGCTTGAAATATAAATATAAAATAAATAATAAAAAATATACCAAGAAATATGTGATATGCCATCAGATTTCAGAGTGCAGTTTCACTTACACACCTGAGAAAGGCAGTATAATAAATTAATTCTCTCTCTGGGCCTCATTCATGAATAGTGCGCTGCGCATAGATTTGTGCTTAAATCCTGCGTACGCTCGCTTTAAGCAAAAATTCAGGATTCAGACTTTAATTTGGTTACAACATTTACAACTGCCTCGGACCACGTGGACCATGTGGACCATACATCAGAGTCCTAGAAAATTATATTGCCAAACTACATGTAACTGGCATATTAGAACCACATGCGTGTGTGTGTGTGTGTGTGTGTGTGTGTGTGTTTCTATATGTTTATGTCTAGGATCTTTATAACTCCATTGTATGTGCAGTTGGTTAGCTTTACAGAAGCCGGCTATAAAGCAGTCATATTTATCTCAAAGCAGGTTTGACAATGGATGATTTCGCTTTATGAATATATTTATGGATATTGATATGTGGCTTCAGGAGAGAGAGCACATCTATTGAGATCTGTTTATTGGCAGTGATCAATGATCTGTTAAGTGAATGATCAATGGCTGATCACCTGGGTTCCACTGGCAAGAGATGCCCTTCTTTTATTATTTATTATTCGTATTTCATTCTATTTTTATATACTGTAAGTAATAACCTGGAGCCACAACTTCATGCAATTAATGAATAGAAAAAATAACTTTTATATCAATCCACTGTTTTTATTTACAGTGGCAACCGGCAACTTTTCAACTTTCACGCCCTCGCACCAGGTGGTATTATTGTTTGCGACGCTGTTGCAAAGACAACCGGAATCGCTTTAGCTTTTACTCAGAGCGTTCCGTAGAAATGATCAACACCGCTTTGGAAATAAAAGAGAATAAAGAAGCATGTTCACTGAAGAGGTAAATTTAAATTGTATTTTAGTAAAATTTTATTTATTTTGGTTGCACATTGAGTAGAAAAAAAACATTTGGAAAAAAACGTTTATTTTTCTACTTCACATAGATCATAAACCGTTGAATATAAAAAGGACTCATTGAAATCGGTTGAGAAATGTAAAAGTTATAGTTATAGTTTTTATCCAGAAAAACCACAGCTCCCCCGTTAATTGTATTTGCTTACAGGCCAGTCTTGCCCGGTCCAATATGACAAAGGCCAATATATGTGCACAATGGTTGACGTACTTCCTTTGTACCGTAAATCGATCCTTCATTTTCCCGGCAGTTCGTTCCTGGTGGCAGTCCGAACTGCATAGTGAAAGCGAGGCTTATAGGGAACCAATCTAAACGTTGATGTTGTCATTATTCTTTAGCCATTACACTGTGCAATCAACATTTAATTCATAATGATAAGTAAAAGCAAAAACGTTGTCTATTGCCTCATTAAGCCATTTGAGTGCGATTCTGCAGAGAAAGCGGCATCTACTGGCTCCGTCACTGCAGCACAAAACTTCGGCAGCCGCAGCAGACATCCACAGTAGAGTCGGCTCCTCCTCTTTGTTTACCTCTGTCCCAGAACCAGGAAGTTCCTTATACAGAGAAATCGAAGCATGGTTTATCCAAATTAGCACTCGCAAGCACGTGCCTGTCAATTTAGAATGGTTCAGATTTATCAACATACACACGTGTTCAGGAACAAATGTGGTCGCTACCTTTGCGTATCCAGCAATCTTTTGCGCACAAAGTAAGAACATTTCTATGCACATGTACATGAATGAGGCCCTCTCTGAGTGAATAATCTTCTTTGGAAGGCCAGAGGAATTAATACCTAATAATAATTTTACATTACATTTTTTACATTCACGTACAGAGTACCATAGACAAAGAGCAATAAATCAAAGCTATCTTCCTATTCATCTGCTTTACACAACACCTCTTACACAAATCTATTAACAAAACACACACACACACACACACACACACACACACACACACACACACACACCTACACCTCATGGGCGTTATAGTGCATGCTGCACTTAAGATAATATATGATTTACTTTACAAATCATCTGGGGGAAATGCAGTGTGTTACAGCAGCAAAAACAGTGCAAGTCAAGAAATAGATAAGATGTAAGAAGAAGTAATGACATAAAATGAAAAAGAACAAAACAAAAAAGAACAAGTCCGCATTAAAGTTGCATTAAGCGACATTCCTGGTCATGAAATTCAAATAACACAAAAAGAACAAAGCTGCATTAAAGTTGCATTTCTGCCTGATAAATATTCACAAAATGTGTACTGCAATTCATGTATTTAGTTCAATACTAGCGGTGTGTGGTAATGCCGCTGGGTCAGGGGCAGGGCACTCCTAACTGGGATCTTCCCCGGTCCCCTTGGACTCCTCCATGGATGATTTTCTGCTGGAGTAGTTGCGGGACGATACCCTGTGGGTGGTTAAGATCAATGGCGATTGCGCCCAGACGCTGTGCTCACTCACCCGTAGTATTCAGTGATAAGGGGGGGATAACCCAGCTGTTGGTTCCAAAAAGCCACCGGGAAAGCCTCTTCCAGGTGGCTCACCATAACCCGATGGCCGGTCAACTCCGATAGGAGACACTTCCGTGGATAATGACGCTTCTATTGGCCAGACGTTTGGGCAGATGTGCGTAAGTGGTGCGCCGCATGCCTCGAGTGCCAGTTAGCCAACCCAGTTAGCTTTACCACAGACCGATGGTCTGGTGGAGCTGTTCAATAAGA
Source organism: Cyttopsis rosea (assembly GCA_900302355.1). NCBI lineage: Eukaryota > Metazoa > Chordata > Actinopteri > Zeiformes > Parazenidae > Cyttopsis > Cyttopsis rosea. The sequence continues at coordinate 10,149 of OMKR01045185.1, read as the reverse complement.
TGCTGAAGGTCATACTTCGTGAATTTGTGCATGACAATAGCCATAATTGGATTGCCTCCACAGATTGTGTCGCTTTGAGCTCCTCTACGGCAGGAGACCCCTGGGGGTGCTTGACCTAGTTAAGGAAAGCTGGGAGGAAGGGCCTAGCACAAGGAAGAACAAAGTTCAGTACGTTATGGACCTGCAAGCAAAGCGAGCAAAGCTAAAGCAAAGAGAGGGGTGGGGCAACTCAGCTTTACCACATTAACCTTCTAAAGGAGTGGAGGCAGGAGGCAAACGTGTCTCTGGTCACTGTGGTAATCAAGGGCGATGAGTTAGGGCCGGAGGTTCCAAAAGTGGCTGATCCCACCGTGGTCCTGTCCTGTAACCATCTCTCGCCCGGCCAGCACGGACGTGGCCACATTACAATGGCAGTTTTCTGATGTCTTCGCCCCCCTGCCAGGCTCCATCCCTCAATCACCACCATGTGGAGACGACCCCGGGGGTGAAAGTACACTCCCGGCCATACCTAAGCATAAACGCAAAGTCATGCAGGCAGAATTGAAGGCCATGCTGGACATGGTGGTGATGTCTACAAGTGGAGTCTACAAGTGCTGGTAGTTAACCTCTTAAGCTCCAGGCCCATTTCTTGGGTTCCGAGTGAGGTGGAGGTGTTTGAGTTTGGGGGGGTGGTGTGGGTCAGCAGTTGGTGCCACATACAAGTGCCTTACACCTTCAGAAAGCTGAGACCTTAAGGAATAATTTGATAATTATGCCTACTAAAATTATTAATATCTTGAGTGTAAAGGGGCTTTAAACATTATACAGTAGAGTGACCAGAGACCCAGCACTGCTTCTTGACTCATTATTCATCGCTGCAGAACACAACAAGGAACAACATTTATTGGCATAGCCCGTGGCTACATTCACATCAATCATCATTTTCCCTGAATATCGCTTAATGCACCTTTAACCGACAAGTGACGTCGTCTGGAGACTTACTTGCAGTCCGTGTGTGTCGGTCTGTAGTAGAAAGCCGGGACCTTCTGCTCGTACTTTGCCTTGGCTGCACTGTTGCCCATAGCGGCAGTCAACTGACGACGGGGGTAAAGATCAGCAGAGCTCGGTTAAAATCCTCAATTAAAAGTTTGATGCCATTCGATATTGGAAACATTCACAGAAATCACTTATATGAAAAAAAATGTCTACAATTTCTGGTAAATTGTGCTGCAGTTGTTGCAATTTCAAGCTGGAGACTATTTCAAATATGGTGGAATGCAGCAACCATAAATAAATATAAATATACAAACAATAGTACTAACAATAGTTTGAAAATTCTTAACCACTATAAGTCTTTGCATATGTAGGAGGACGATGCCTGCCTTATATTTCCACAGACAATTGGAGTACTGGTTTCCCCCGCAACCCTCACCAGGAACTCACCAGATGATCAAAGAAAGCTTTGAGGGGGTGGCTACAGACTTGCTACCACCTCCTCACACCTAGATGATAATTGACTTTGTGTTTGGCCAACAGGACTAACCTAACCCAGCTCTAAAGATTGGATCATGGACAGAGATCCCGTACTGGGTATCAAAAGGCCATAATAATTACACCAAACAGGATTCTGTTGTTGTGTCAGCTGGAGACTCCACAAGATATTGACTTGATAAACCCCAATCCCTGCATAGAAGTTAAAGTTTGATTAATGTGCACCAATCAATTTATAACCAAAGTAACCCTCTCTTCCATGTGGTTTATGAAAAAGAACCAATTTATGTCGTAGTCTGATGACAAATTACAAAACTGAATTTTATGTGCATCTTGCCATGATCACTTTGTCTCCCTGTGGAGGCTGCGAAGAGAACTGCATTCTTAACCTTATTTCTTTCCAACCCTAGCATGTTTGTAATTTAATAAAGTGTTTATCAAACTTTTAACTATCATTACAAGTATTAGAAATTATGTTTGAATAGTTAATAGAGAAAATCATCTTAGAAGTGATTTGTCATGAATTTCCATTGAAAAGAATTTAATGTTTGAAGACTGTTTTATTATTTTCCATGTATGTATGTAAACCCTCATTATGAAGAATTCGTGTTTAAAAGCATTATTGATCATTTAAAGGATTTTAGACTCTAAATGTGCATTTAATTATTTAAACAGGCCTTACTTAGAAATCCCCAAAGCCATTGATTAAGATGGACGCCCAAACTCCGCATCTCCGCCATCTTGAAAGAGGAGGTATTCCCAAACTTTGCCTCCACTCACCTAGCCTATAAGAGACACTCACAGGCAATACTGCTGGGAGCTGGTCTCCATCTGGACCCCCGAAGTAACTACGTGTTTAAGTCTGTCTTTCCTTTCTTTGTTTATTAAGTTGTGCGCCAATTTGTATTTACTAAATGAACCTGCCTCAGAATCCCACTGAAGAACTGTTTTTCCTTAATTTATTTTGTTTGATTTTAATAAAATTAGAATTAAATCTTGCATTTTTGTTTGAACATTTTATTCCATTTTTGAAGTTTTTCCGACAAAGGCCCACGCCCCTTGGGCTGCCACAACTGTATTTTCCTTTGTTAAATACTTTGTACTTGTGTTAAAAAAAAAAAAAAAAAAAAACATAATTATGACACTGCCAGTAATTATACTACACTGAACAAGTTGAAGTAAAGAATCCAGGATCTTTTCTAGGCTCACAAAGAGCTAATGTCTTTCAAATTTGGCCCAAAATTTGGCGGCACAGTGGCTCAGTGGTTAACACTGCTGCCTCACAGCAAGAAGGTCCTGGGTTCAATTCCCACCTGGGTCACTGTTGGCACTGTTCTCTGGTGGGTTATCTCCCAATCAGGGGCCTTTCTGTGTGGAGTTCACATTGGGTCTCCTCCAACATAAGGACCCCAGCTAAAAACCTGCAGAACACTTCCTGTCCTGACCATGACATGGATACACCTGGAACTGGTCCCTGGCCGCTGACGAAAAAAGGGCTGCCCCTGGAGGAAGGATGGCCAGGATAAACGCAGAGACCAAATCTCATCATTCGCCTCTGCATGTGTGTGGTTAAAAATGTGTGATTAATAAACAGTTCTTGTTCAAAAATGTTTAATTTGATAATCCATCTACTGGACAGGTGTGGCATGTCATGATGCTGATTAAACTGCATGATCAGTGCACAGGTGTTCCATATGAAGGGGACAATAAAAGGTCACTCTAAAATGTGTAGTTTTATCACACAACACAATGCCACAGATGTCGCAAGTTTTGAGGGAGAATGCAATTGGCATGCTGACTGCAGGAATGTCCACCAGACCTGTTGCCCATGACTTCAATGTTCATTTCACTACCATAAGCCATCTCCAATGTCGTTTCCGAGAATTTGGCAGTACATCCAATGGGCCTCACAACCGCAGACCACGTGTAACCACGCCAGCCCAGGACCTCCACATTCGGCTTCTTCACCTGTGAGATCGTCTGAGACCAGCCACCTGGACAGCTGATGCAACAGACGGTTTGCAGAAGAATTTCTGCACAAACTTTCAGAAACGTCTCAGGGAAGCTCATCTGCATGCTCGTCGGCCTGTTATGGAAAATGCAATGATTAAGCATTGTTAAATAATTGATGTTTTATATGTATAATATTTATATGTATAATTTCCTTTAGCCTTCCTCTATGTAAGAACGTGTGGTATTGCCATTCAGCTGACTTTTACTTGGCTGCCTTCCTTGGTGCCACTGTGACTAGGTCATTCGCATTTTGTCACCAATGCTCACTATGCTTTGGCCATTTCCTGTGTTTTTATAGCTCTTTAAAAAGATCATCTGTGTAAATACTGAGTGTAGGCTTCCACGGCACAGATAGTGGTTTATTGTGGGTGTCAACAACTGTTAAAACACTTATCAGCTACTATTGAAGGCAAACAGCAAATCATATGTCTCAGAATATGCCCAACCTTTTTCTGTGGATAAATACTGGCATTTTCCAAATGCACCTCAGAGAGTACTGAGTCACTGTTTCAATGTGTACCTGTATTTTCTCTATTATTACTCTGCAGAATAATAATATATATGCTAAAGGAATCTCAGTTTGTTTTCTGACAGTGAAGCAGATTAATCTCACCACCAAGCAACAGGAAATTCTCCAACAGTCCTCACCAAGGTCTTGTCCTGAGTGCAGTTTGTCGTCGTAACCGACTTGAGTGGGCAAATGCTTACCTTCGATGGTGTCTGGCACTTTGGAGAAGTGTTCTCTTCATGGATGAATGCGTTGTGCGGGTGAGCAGTTTGCTGATGTCAATGTTGTGAACAGAGTGCCCCATGGTGGCGGTGGGGTTATGGTATGGGCAGGCAAAAGCTACGGACAACGAACACAGGTGCATTTTATTGATGGCAATATGAATGCACAGAGATACCATGATGAGATCCTGAGGCCCATTGTCATGCCATTCACCCACCGCCATCACTTCATGTTGCAGCATGATAATGCACGGCCCATGTTGCAAGGATCTGTACACAGTTCCTGGAAGCTGAAAACATCCCAGTTCTTGCATGGCCTGCATACTCACCAGACATGTCACCCATTGAGCATGTTTGGGATGCTCTGGATCGGTGTGTACGACAGTGTCTTCCAATTCCTGCCAATATCTGGCATCTTCGCACAGCCATTGAAGAGGAGTGGACCAACATTCCACAGGCCACAATCAATAACCTGATCAACTCTATGCAAAGGCGATGTGTCGCACTGCATAAGGCAAATGGTGCTCACACACAGACTGGTTTTCTGACCTAATCCCCCCCCCCCAGAAAATGCATATCTGTAGCCCTAGTCATGTGAAATCCATAGTTCAGTGCCAAATAAAATGTCTTGTGGTTACACGTGGTCTGCGGTTGTGAGGCCTGTTGGATGTACTGCCAAATTCTCGGAAATGACATTGGAGACGGCTTATGGTAGTGAAATGAACATTCAATTCATGGGCAACAGCTCTGGTGGACATTCCTGCAGTCAGCATGCCAATTGTACGCTCTCTCAAAACCAACAATATCTGTGGCATTGTGTTGTGTGATAAAACTCCACATTTTAGACTGGCCTTTTATTGTCCCCTTCATAAGGAACACCTGTGCACTGATCATGCAGTTTAATCAGCATCATGACATGCCACACCTGTCCAGTAGATGGATTTCCAAATTATCAAATTATACAAAATTTAACAAAATATATATATATTTTTGGGCCAAATTTGAAAGACATAAGCTCTTTGTGAGCCTAAACAAAGATCCTTTTAATCCTTTCGTTTATATTTGTATCAGTGTAATATGAGTACTTGCAAGCTGTAGAACAGGAGGGGTCTTCAACTTTTTAGCCCGAGGACCCCTTAGTGGATAGAGAAACAGAACAGGGACCCCCTAGATTTTTTTGTATAAAATGTTGTACAACCTATTTATATACTCAATTATGATGCTTCCGGTTCCTGTGTGTTTTTAATTTAGATTTAGTTTTATTTCCATTAGTTTAGTTCCATTAGTGGTCTGTGTAGAAAAACTGTGAAATCCACCTTTTTCTTTTTTTCACAAATATAATAAAGATTTCACAAATGTGCAATAGGGTTTGACATGCTGTTGAGGCTTTTTATTATAATCTAGTTCAGGTTTGACTCCTATAAGTACATTTGTTTTTTATCTAGACCTGGTCTTAATTGGCCTGTGTGTAGATGTTTTCACAAATCTGAAATAGGGTTTTACATGCTGTTTAATAACAATACAATAAAAACAAAACATTTACCATGTGTTTTTCTTGAAGTTCAGCCATGCACCAGTTATTTCTGTCAGAGACACAGTGCGTTAGTGAAAATTCAGAGGTTTTTGAATGTTAGTCAAAAATCTGATGTTTTTGAATGCACCATAACGTCTGCAAATCGGCTTGCTTTCAGCTGATTACTGAAATTTTAAAAATGCAGCTGTTCTAGTGTTAATAGTTGGAGTTTACTGAATATCATTTTTTTGTCTAAAATATTTTTTTTAATTTTCAACAAAATAATTTTGACAGAAAGTTTAATGGTAGCCTTGGTAATGGTAATGGTAGACAAAAAGATTAAAAAAAAAACAGCCAAACAAAAACTTTCTCGAGATGTTTTCACATTTAGATAGTCTGCTTGTCCACACCAGAGTTTTTTGGATTTGTTACAGTCTATCTATTTAATTTCACCCCGGTTCATTTCACACTGAAGGCTCAAAAATAGAGGTTTTTCATGTGACCACGTGTATCACTTGACAATGCATGTACACTGGTTGTTTGTTTATTGGCCTGACCATTGTTCCCTGGTTTGTTCAAATCAAGTTGTTTTGTTTTGTTTGGCTCAGGAGAGGCTCAGTGGCTCAGGAGGTAGAGCAGCTCGTCTATCAATCTGAAGATTGCCGGATCGATCGCCAGCTCCTCCTGGTAGCAAGCTGAAGTGTCCTTGAACAAGACACTTAACCCCTCACTGACTTACAATAAGTTTTAAGTCACTTTGGACAAAAGTGTCTGCCAAATGACGTAATGTATTTTCTCTTTCGCTGTTCACATATTAAGTCTTCACCCAATATTTCGACGAGGGTGCTGATTTTGTACTTACCGAAGGTGCATCCACAACTATGGTTCAGTTTCAGTGTGTATGTTCTACGATTTTGTTGTGTTTAAAGATTCACGGTACCCAGAATTCACAGCCTGGATTTCCTATAATTGGTCTGGATAACATCTTTAGTAATAGTGAAAGATAAGTAGCTTTTTAAGTTACTTTTTTCAATCAAATATCAAAGTAGCATGTACCAAAAACATGACTTTATATTTAGGAAAGAATAGGCAGTGGTTTGATTGCACAGCATTAAAAGATTGATCAATGCACTCAGAAATAGTAAAAAGAGCCCCAATTTGATTTTCTACAAGTGGGGAGTGTGGTGTGTTAGAGCTGCCTTTACCTCCACCTCACTGGCCTCCCATATGTCCTGGAGAGACTTGACCCGGCTTATGTGGGGAATACTCCGGTGGAGGAGTGAGCAGGCTTGGCAAACAAACACACCCAAAGTCAACGACGCCCAGTCGGGCTCTGCAAGAGGAGAGAGGAACAAGGAAGGAGATAGGGGGAGGAGAGAAACTGCAGGTTAAATGGAGGAAATTAGATTCGATAATAAGAGAGGAGGACGATAGAGGGGGTTAGTAATGATATTGGTATAGTGGGGATGGGCAGGTACCTTGTTGTAAAAGGCATTGCCACAAAGGGAAAAGAAGGTTGAGGTTCAAGCTGTAAATGTTGAAAAGTGCTGATGCTGGCGTACCATTTGCCTGGGTCCAGACCTTTGAACCCGCCCACTCCACTGAGTGAACTAATTCCTACGGTCTGGCATCGTGACATGAAACAGCGATTTTTCAGTTGAAAAAATGATCGGTCCAATAAGCACCGCAGGGGAACTAACGATTAGCGCCATGGGCAGACGGGACTGACGATTACCCAGTGAGCGCTGCGGGGGGACTAACGATTAGGCAATCAGCACCACAGGTGGGACTAACGCCATTGTACAAGTACAAATTAATTACTATTTTGTTTTTACTTCACGTCACTCCACTCTTAAAACCCCAGCAAAATAGGTATGTTGGCATTGGCTACAGATGTATCTGGTTTCAAAAGACGCCTTTGCCACCTGCCATGCCGTGGCAAGAATGCCGTGGCATTTCATCCTTTAGACGCTAGGGGCAGCATTTTGGATAGCGTGGCATCTGACGGAACTTTGAAATACCTTTAAGCTTTCTGCAAGTAATACAGGTAAAGTTACGTGAATAAACATTTATGATGTGATCTATTGATCTATGAACTTTGCTGATCTATTTCAGATCAGCGAAAATGTGGATGTCAATGGTGTCATTCATTAGGCCAGTGGCCAATTCTTCCCATGGCAAGAATTATAACTTCTCATTTTTCTCGTGTTTTTTGCTGCACAACTTATAATAAAACACTTCTTCTGTGAATCAGCTTCTTGACTTCTTGACGTCTTGACTTGTACTACACTGAAACTGTATGTAAATAAATAATAATCTACACCAGTGATACTCAAACCGCGGCTCGCGAGCTTTTGTTATGCCGCTTCGAGAGAGCGCATCGATAAATATCTGTTTGCTGGTAGTGATAATGAATAAATATAAATAGATAAATAAATAGAAAAAACAACTTTTATATCAATCCACGGTTTTTTATTTAAGTGCGATATTCCAGCGATCCATCACTGCAGTGCAGCAGCCACAGCAGACATGTGCAGTAGCATCGGCTCCTCACTTTTTGTATGCAACTTCCGGTTTGCCGTCTACCGTAATCCTTGTGAATATAGCCAAACCTATTCTTGCACTCTGTTTGCAGTGCGGTTTGTGATCAATAATACATTTGTGAATAATCATACATAATACATTTGTGGTTGCAATGGTAAACATGGTTCTAATAATATGGTAATAATAATAAATTGCAATTATTGCATACATCACGCTTTTCATTCCTTAATAACATGTTACTATTAGCCTTATTTTAAAATGCATAATGGTTTGATGGAGGAAAGGGATGTTTCAGATATTTGGCTCTTGCATCTGCTCCGCTGCTCTATGTCGCCGCTATGCGTCTGTGCGTCCGCGTCAACATCTGCCTCTCTCCCCGGCCGTGCCGCTCTCTGACAGGGCAGTGCGCACTGGAGCAACAGGTCTTCCTCAAACACCAACTTGAACTCAAACTCGCTTTGCTTGATGACCGCAGCAACCCGGTTCGAATCCGGGTCATGTCACGTTGTCTTATTTTCTACCTTATTGTTACAATTTATTATGCTATTTTTATTACTGTACTCCACAGTAAGTAAGTCACTTTTTTTACCGTATTTTTATTAGTTTATTATTTGTAAACTGCATTAACAGTGTTATTCATACCACATCTTACAAAAACAAATGATGGAAACTTACTCCAATTCTGAATCTCTTTATTTGTGTAACATAATATTTATTAGTGCAGTGGCAATGCAACCTTCAAGTACTGACATTTCAAGTGAGATACTGTAAAGAAAAAAAAGGCAAGTTAAAAAGATAAGATGAAAACTTACTGTAACATGTCAATTAAAAATAATTAGCACTCACAAGCACACGCCTGTCAATTTAGGATGATTCAGATTTATCAACATACGCACGTGTTTAGGAACAAATGTGGCTGGTACACACATGTCATGAAGCTGACTTTGCATATCAAACTCTTTTGCACACAAAGAAAGATCGTAGAAATGTTCTTACTTAAAGATAAATCTGAACCATCTCGAAAAGACCCATCTCTTCAGACTACACCTCGGCCCTGACCTGTCTAACAAGCATCAATTTTCCCTTGTGTCTGTCTACCTCTCTCTAACTCTACTAGTGCTGATTGTTTCCAGAGAATCTTTAGCTGGCTGTGACTGTGACATAAAGTTGGTTGATACTGTGACAAATGTACTTCGTGACAAATTGTAGTCGTTTTGGACAAAAGCATCAAATGCAAGATGACAGAATGTAATCTAATGAAATTTGGATAAACAATGTTATACCGTACCGACTTACAGCTAGTTTTCTCAACACTTTTTGATTGTAAAACAGAAAACATGAATTTGAAATTGCCATAAAATCACACCTAATGTTTCGGCGTGAGGTAGAATTAATTTGAATTTTTGGGGGATTTTCAAATCTGTGCTGGCATGCTGGGCATACAATATATATATATTTTTTGCTTCTTTATTTCATCACAAACACAAACATGGCTCACACACACTGTGTGACACTCCATCATTATACAAAACACATGTCACAAAGGGAATCTACAGATGATGAGCAGTGCCCTCTCCAACAAATGTCACAATCCCAACAAACATATGTACACTGTGTGACACTCCATCTCCCTCAGTGTACGGATAACATGTCAGATGATGAGCAGAACCCTCCCCAAAATCCATCACAAACACAATAAGCATATGGTGACGTGTCACAAAAAAACAACCCCTGACTGTTCCCAATGTCCAATCAATGTAGACGTGAGTCCGAAACAGCCCTCCCATGCATCCCCCTAAACCAAACCCATTCCACCCTTCCACCTCTCCAAAGCCGCATGGTGTCCCCATCTCGCCACATCCGCCCTGATCCTCCCTCTC
>OMKR01045184.1:16583-26614 GCA_900302355.1 Cyttopsis rosea | reverse complement strand
TATCATATGCCATAGTCTATAATATTCAACTATTAGTGTAATTAATAACATAATGCTTTCTTGAAGCATGTTGTTGAAGCTAAAAAGAGGGAAGAACAAGCTGAGTTTGCTCATTATGAGCTGGACCAGCGAAGGGTGTGGAAAATAGCCTTTCATTTAAATGTAAATCAGAAAAGGTAACAAATCCATTATTGTCATTTGGGATAAAAAAAGAAAAAAAAAAGAAAAGAAAAAAGGACTGCTCTGCTCTTTGCCTCCTGTGCCACCAATTTAGCACCTCATTCCACTGATGCTAGTGTTGCTTCCCCTCATTTTGGCCACAAAGATAGATCCACACTCTCAGAGCCTCACTGACAGCCTCAGTCGGTGCCAGACAAAGATTGGCAGAGGGGACCAACCTTTTTTTTTGACACTGCTCTATAACAAAGTAGTATTTTTAGGCCTGGTTATAAGGATGTTTAAAATTCAGCCGATAGAGTCGGGAGCAGACGGGTAGTAAAGGATAGATTTGGGCTTTGTGTCACTTGTACTAAACAAGTCATTACAGACTCAGACTCTAATATCCAAAAATCGAATCTTCATAATCATGAAGATTAATGAAACGGACAAGCCAAGCGGGGTTTACAACGTATAGACAATCCTTGTTATATGCCATCGTTGTCTGAGTGAAAACGCGCCCATCATGCCCGCCTCCCCCATGACACCGCCTCCACCCACATCTCAGGCTGGACGCGCTTGAAGACTAAATCACAGGGCAAACTCAAAGTGAATGTTTTAGGAGGCGCTTCTCCGGACGGGGGCTGGCCTGTGATTAATCAGCGTTGGCGCAACAGATCAGCTTCTTTTGAGATGGAAATCTATCCGGGAAACATTAGTCTGCCTCGGCTGCACATCTCAATAAGATCTCTCCTCGTTCAATGACAGCACACCTCCCGGTTGGAATAATAAAAGGACATTATCTCCTGACGGTGACAGTGCATGGTTCAGGGGGGTCTCGCCTTCAATTCTTGGCCCTTATTTGTAACTCACATGTTGGTCCTCTTCCTTTACCGTATATGTAGTTGGTGAAGCTAAAAAACTGACCATGTTATTGATTGATAATTAGATGCTTGCAGTTTGTCTAAAAGCCAGGGCTGCATCAACACTTGTCTTCTGATATTATCCCTAAAGATATGCTGCAGTGGCCCTTTTCCCTCATATACAATTGATAGCAAATTCAAGTAAATCTCATGAATGAGACCAGTGGTTCTCAACTAGTCTGGGATACAGATTTATCCTTTGTCATTCGCACAATTAATGACCAACAATTCCCATAGCCATAGAAACTGCACTAACCTTGCTAAACATGATTGCTCCTTCTCCATGAGGCTTCTTAAGGCTTGATTATAGTCCAAAACGGACATGGAAGGGCAGCACATGGATCTGTACATACTACAGTACATTTGTGTGTCTGCATGCGGATGCGTTCCACACATGCACACTACAAATCAAAATGGGTAAAAACACAAATTTACCACAGGCTTCCGTGTTTTGCCGAACAGCGCCAATATAATACATTTAGCTGGGAAGTGAATACTTGCTCGGAATTACCGGTATCTGGGTTCCATGGATTGCAGCATTCGTCAAATACTGACCACCGAACAAAGTTAGTTGCTTAGCAACCTTTAACTCCGAATGTTTATGTTTAAGTGACGATTGTCAACTTATTTTCTTCTTTATTCTGTTTTTATGTTTGTATGCTGTTTAACAAACCAAATCACTAGCGCATGTGCAGTCGGCAAGCTTAGGTGCTTGTATTCCGCAAGGTCACAAAATCTGGGAGATGCGTGGGCATCCACTGACATGAGCAGCTGATAAAATTTACGTCACGACACAGAAAGTATAATTTGGCCTTTAGTCTTCGTAGAAGAGGGATCCGGTAATGGCAGTTGAATGTTCATCCATGCCTGCACACTAAACTAAAACCAGTTTGGGGATATAAGCGGCATAGTTCAGGGAGATTGAGAATGACAGGTCTGTTGGTGAGGAGCATTTCATCCTAAACAGGCAGTCCAGGCTGAAGACTGGTCTGCCTGTTTAGGGAGCTGAAAATGGAGAAGCCATCGAGGTAGCAGTGGACTGACTGGTGTTGATCAACAACATTTGTGAAGCCCCAGCACTAAATCATAATCAATTTGCCCAACAAGCAAATAAAATATGACTCATTGTATGTTTAAGATTGAAACCATTCTATATAGATTTACAATATATTTCACAAAATTGTGCAGTGTGGTAATCCACAATGCTTCTGTGCAATGATAAGAACACAAAACAAAGTGCAGTAAGGTCTAGAAATCCAATTAAATAAAAAGTCCTTGAAACAATAGCACTTCATTTCCTGAGCTTCCACCACTGAATTGCATTGATTCTGCTTTGTTTTGCTTTGGTCCACTCAAAATGGACCCTTGACCCAGTTTTGGGTCAAGGGTTGAGAACCACTGAGAACCACTTGACTAATATTAACCTTAACTGTGGATTTTAAATTACTAATGTATCTTAGTAATGAATCTACTAGTTCAAGGCACCTCAATGACTTCATGAGTTTTAAAGAGCTGTGTTTGCTATGGAGAGAATGCTTTTTGGGCTGAAATGCAGTACCGGAGTTGGCCACCGCACCAAGTTGCAAGTACGCCCCCGTCCCGATCCTGCTCCCGGCATGCAGTTTAGTTTCAATAAACATATCCCAGCATACAATTATGTGGTGGTAAAATGTTACCACGACAACACAGTCACAGTAACAACCGGAAACTGGCTTCAACTGGCACAATAGCACAGGCTGGGTTTCCTCTATTTCTACTAAGTTAAAATATAGGCGGAGAGTCAATGGCAAATATAGGCAATAGCTAATGAGTACGTGACAGTACTTTGGTTGTATTTGTCTTGTGTCCCTATAAGCATCTGCCTTTGGGTTCCTAGAAATTAGTTGGTTTCCTCTGCCCTTCCCCAGTTATTACACTGAGGTCAATCATTCTTAGAAAGGTCAAAGGCAAGTTTTAAAAATGATTTGCTGCACAGTTTTATAGTCGTATATAAACATTTCTGTGAAACTGAATTGCTGTTTGCAGAGTTTAATTTGTTTATTATATTCTTATTAAGATGTGGTTAAACTACCATTACCTTTTGGTAACAGGAATACAATCATTCTCAAATCATAGAGCCCATACACCATGCAAACACTTACAAACACACACACACATGCACGTTTCGGGGGGATATACATTGAACACCTCTAAAAAGCCCCATAATGTTCAACAGAGTGTGTTTTCCTTCGGCTCAGTTAATGGGGCTATTGATCATTGTGACACGTGTGACATTTCTCGAAACCAAATGAAGGTCCCGCTCAAAGTGTGCTGCGTCAGAGCCCAAATGCATTTAGATTACTTCATTCCACATGACTCGCGAGATAGCTATCTCTTACATTTACTGTGCCCTTTAGAGCATACCGTTAGAGATCAAATGTTTTGAGGGAATGCCTTTTTTTAAGCTTGAAAAGCATGTTTTTTTTTAACATGTGCTGTCAGCATGTTTGGCATACAACACAGAGTATTTGTATTTGCTGTTGCATCTAGGACAGAGTTAATCTGCAAGTGGGGTTCAAATTCTCGACCTGCAATGCCGCTCTTTATTCACAATTTAATCATCAAGAACTGCTGCAATCGCTGTCCTGGGGATGACCTGTGGGATGACAAGAGCACAGCTTTTTTGTTATACAAGACCGTCACCAATCCCCCTCTTTGGACAACAATCTTACCATGTTTTACTGATTAGTTCTCCAGAAGGAGGAGAATCACCACGGGTGAGAGGAATAAACATAGAAACAAACAACAACATGTACATGGAAAAACATAAACATAGAAACATCAGACGACAACATGTATTGACACAACATAATTAAGTCGACGTAAATTGGAACAGCAATTCGTCCTCTTCCTGTGTTGGCTATGGCAGTAAAGGAGAGAAATGGACAAAGATGTAATTAGGAGGGTGTTCGGGAGTGTGTACGAGGAAGGTGCTGGTGGTGTGTGTGTGCCTGTGACGAGTCCACCTTTGTGTGTGTGTGTGTGTGTGTGTGTGTGTGTGTATGTGTGTGTGTGTCAACTGGTGAATGCACAGGACTTGTCCCAACTAGTTCTGGTGTATGAGGTCAGAATTATATTGTAGCACCTCTGAGCAGCAGAAAAGGCCCTGAATCCACAGAAGACCCCCCAACCCACAGAGAAGCTGAGAGCCCACGCGATGTCCACGCATGACCCAGAGAGAAACAGTCCCAGAGAGCGCAAAGTGAAGCACACACATACAACCCACCCCCATGTGCAGGCATAAGACCTGCAAGCGCAGAGAGATAGGCACAACCAGATCAACGCAGGGGCGCGGCACAGCAGGCTGGGCAGCGGCCACCCGGAGCCCCCCCCCTCCACAGTACCAGGAGGCATCCAACCCACAGCCACCATCCACAGCCGAGAGCAGCTCGCCACACCTGCCCCTGACCAGCCCCCCGTCGCCGCACATGAGGACCATAGCAGACGACCTACAACCCACCCCCATGTGCAGGCATAAGACCACCCGCCAGCGCAGAACCTGGGCCGCGGGCACCAGGCATGGTCCACAGGCCCGGAGCCGGGGCCCGCACCGTATGTATGACGGCAGACGACCCACAGCCCGGCCCACCAGTGACGAGCGCCCCGTGCAAAAAAAACACACTCGGAGAGCCAGGTGCGACGATGGGAGTCCATCCCCCATGAAGGAGACCACATTAGGAGCCCGCACCAAGCACACCCGGCCGGGCTCAAGTCCCCGCCCGGTGCCCAGAGCCACTGGCTTGTTTCTTTAAAGTTGGTGTGTGACACTGTATATTTCACTGTATGCAAAAAAAAAACATGAAAACCCAACCTAATTTGTAAGAAAAAGCTTGATTGCTCAACTGGGACCATTAATGTTTCATCTGATCTAAAATGAAGAAGGCTACATATTCCATTACCATTACCCCCAATTCACACCAAGAGCATCACGTCAGCGGCATGCCGTGAGGCTCCTAGACCCCTCAGGTCTTTTTAAGCTTTGGCTCTATTTTTCCGGGCTGCAAGTGTAAATTCCCATAGAGGTCCATTCAAAATATGTATTTAGTGAAAATGGTACACATCAACCACATATATAGAATCACTGATGTGCGTTCCTAACTTGGATGTGGCAGATCCGCCTGCCACACAGGGATCTCCGACACAGGGACACAGGCAAGATGTTGGTGAAGATAAAACAGTTTATTGGAGAGTGGCAAGGTGTAACAAGCTGGGAGGAGATGGAACATTGTCATGACAAGGGCTCTCTCCTGTGTGTGTGGGGACAGGTGGTTTTAACCTGTTGCACATCAGTTCCACTGATGAGCAACAGGTGAGCAACCACGTCTGCTCCCAGGTCCAATCAACTCGACCCAAGACCGGGGTGGCCGCTCAAACCACACCGCCCCCACACCACGGTGGATTACTGAGTTAAATTAAACTAATACATTTTCCCCCACATCAAATTAAACCTCTATGTAAAGAAAATATTATTATTTTTGTACTAGAGAAATCTGTCAATTTATTTATAAGGTATTATTAATCTATTAATGTTTTTATTAAATGTACAAGAATATATCATGTATGTATAATCGAACCACAAATAACTGAAAACTCTTTATTACAACAGCTCAATAAATACACATATATAGATTCTGAAAATCTCCTTGCATCCTCCTCCTCTGGTTAATGGGACAAACTCACCGCTGCCTGCCGTCCCTGCCGTCTCCTTCGGACCCATGGAGAAGAACCGGCACCGCCTTCCTCCTGTCAATAGCCGCAATGTATATATAGATTATTGACCTAGATTGGTGACCTTCAAAAGTACCCAAAGGGCTGGTGTAGGTTTTTAGGAGGGCCACATTTGGCCCCTGGGCCGCCGGGTTGAATAGCCTCTGGTCTAGTGTGAAAGGCATCCGATCTTTTCAGATGAGCTAGGGTTTGCGGCGCAATTTTAGGAAAAGTCTTGACCAATCTCTCACAAGGTTATTTTTGTCTTAAAATGAATTACAATTATTCCGTGTTAAAAAAAAAAACAAGAGGTTTGTATTTTAAAGATCTATTTTAGAAGGATTGAACTGTGTAACTCCTCCCACCCCCCATAAGAAATGATTAAAACATGCACATACCTGTGTGAGTTGCACATGTATGTCTGTCCTATTGCCTCCAAGGCACATGAGCCCTTTAGCACATAACTTATTGTATTGAATCATTCATAGTCAGGAACAAGAGCTTCCTGGAAAAAAAAGAAAAAAAAAACCCTATTCAGCGAAACAATATGGGCGCTGCTGATAACAAATTTAACAGTGTAGAGACAAACCCTTCTTGCCGCTTGCAAAAGCGGAACCAATTTCTTACAAAAGAGCGATTTGTATGCGACCAGAGGAGAACGGAATAGGGCCTGGGTGTGTTTAACAATTGTACTTTTCTAGTACCTCGCATTACAATAAATTTAAATATTCTCACTACCGCTGCGGAAGTGACATTTGTGTTTTGGTGCGCCACGCCACGGCCGGGCTCATTTACCAGTTCGGTGAATGAAACGTCAATGTCGTGTTTCTTGATTTCAGTTCCTTCGTTCTTTGAGCATCGTTAATTAATTAGCAAAAATTCAAAACAGCATTGAGAACGGCCCGCGCCGCTCTCATATCGCAGCTGAATGATCTGGAATCCAGTCTCCACCAGCTGAGAAGCTAAGAAACAGCTGGCTTTTGTCAAACGGGTTTAGAAACGAGGGAATTATCAGAAATTGCCTACCCACTGTGAAGACATAATCTCACGGTTCTCTTCTTTTAGTGTTCCGTTTTTCCACATGAAAAAATCAATCTTAGCCATGTTTCCATCCTATAGGAGGGTTGACTTTCTGTGGGGAACATTCACAGCCAGAATACATGTGAGAGCCACTGTAAATGACAGGCGCACAATTTTGTTGGGTATAGATGGAAAAACAACTGTTAGGATGTGATCACCGGGAAAAATGAACAGCAGTCCAGAAATGGATTCTGAGAAAATTCTTTAAACTGAGTTATGCAAATGAACTATGTTCTTCGTGGTTTGGGCTTAATTCCAGTGAAGGGAAATCATAATAATACAGCACACAATGACATTCTAGAGAATTGTGTGCTTCCAACTTTGTAGCAACAGAAGTCCATAAAGAAATGTGTGGAAGAACTTGACTGGCCTGCACACAATCCCAGACCTGAACCCCATTGAAGGTCTGGGAGCAAATCCCCGCACCCATGCTGCAAAATCTAGTGGAAAGCCTTCCCAGCAGAGTGGATGCTGTTATTGCAGCAAAAGGGGGAACAACTCTATATTAATGCCCATGGATTTGAAATGAAATGTTCACCATGCACATATGGGTGTGGTGTTCAGGTGTCCACATACTTTTGCTCTATATTTTGATCACATACCATCTAATTTATATACATGTTATAAATGAAAATTACAGACTTTTAATCAGGAGATCATTTGTAACTACTTCCTGTGTGGAGATTGCATGTTCTCCCCGTGCTCACAATTATTTTTTTAATAATATAAAAGATTTTTTTAAATATATCCTTATACCACTTTTACATAACCACCCGATACAGGCGGAAACAAAGCAGGGGAGAAAAGAAAGTGAAAGAAAAATGGAAAAGTAATGAGTGAATCAGTGAAAGGTAGGAGTGTGAGAATAAATTAATAGCACCAAACGCCTGCTTCTATTCCCCACCCAGTGTCACAGGATGTTCCCATAAACGTGTATAGACAAACAGACGGAGCCCGAATTACAGACAGATGGACATACAAGTTCATATGTATCATCATTCCACTCAAGTATAATGAAATAAATGAACCCAATGAGCAAGAAAGTAATCAGTGGAGAGAAAGTGGGGTGTTGAGTGTTGTGGGGTAAAGGCTACTGTGTGTATGTGTGAGGCAGTTCAGTATAATACTAATTGCATGGAGTCTGTTCCTACGTCTCATTAAATCTGTCATTCTGGCTTTTGTGGTGCGTCTTTTCTTCCATTCTATTTACCATGTTAACTTTTCCTCTACTTTTCAAGTTAGAGAGCAGGGTGGTTTGGTCGCCAAGCAGCTATTAAGATGTAGAGTGAATCCTTGTGATTTTCTGTGTTCTCACTGTACTTCATTTACACTTTTTCTCAATTGTTTTCACACTTGTACTTGAGACACAATGACCACAACCTGTAACTCATGTACCAATCCTCTCAACTAATTCTGCTAAAATGCAGACGCAACACGTTTTACACTCTACAGTTCTAAACCACACAATTCTCTACATTTGGCACAATCTTCATGAATAAAATGTCTTGTATGGACATGGAACACACTACCATTCAAAATTCTCAACTTACATTTCCTACTATCCACACTGACTCCGCACACGGGCAAACACATGCAGAGCTTTACTGTAACAAAAGGTCCACAGGCGAGATCTTCTGTTTTGGAGCAATGGATGCCAACATAGGAGAGAGAGGCATAGCAAGAGGAGTGAGAGTAAGAGGAGGACGATGGGGAGGAGGACAACAAGGAAGAGGAAGAGCAAGACCAAAGAGAGCCATAATCTCTGATGAAATCAGGACCACTTTGGTTGACCATGTGGTCCACCATGGTCTAACAATGAGGGAGGCCGGGCAGAGAGTACAACCAAACTTGAGCAGGTTCACAGCAGCGTCCATTGTCTGGACTTTCCGAAGTGAGAATGGGTTAGAAATCTACTCTCATTACAGTGTTCTGCAGTCATTACTGCAGATCAGTACAGTAGTCATTACTGTATACAGTACATTTTTCTATTATTTGTTCTGTATATAGAACACTTTACACATCCAAATTTGTGTTTCTTGGGATGTATCCAGTATTTTGGGAAAAAAAACATATTTTGTTTATATGACAGTATATTTGTGTGTTTTATATTTGAATATAAAAACATTATACAAAAATATTTTACAATAGACGACGTACATACGTAGTAAGTATAACACTGAACATAGAATAGAATAGAGATTTGTGGAGTTTTGCCTTTTGTGTGTAGAGTTCTGAGAATATGAGGTATGTTTTCAGAAAACTTGTGTCAACAATTGAGAAAAACTGTAAATGAAGAATATTAGAGGTTCAAAGTGCTTTCAATGAAATTGCTAAAAATGTACCATTTCAGCTCAGATTTTAATTTGTTTTCTTAGCTTATTAAATGGATGCATTTTAATGGAATTTTTAAAAATGTTTCTATTATTGACAGATTGTGATCCTGTTTTTACTTCATTTTATTCATTTAATGCTTTTATAATTGTACTTTATCTGTCTATTATTCTCATAGAAAGTTTTGGGATCCGATCCCAACAGGACAATGGAAGGATTGCGTGAAATGGATTGGAGAATACGGAATTGAAGTGATTTGTATCCCGTTTACATCATCATTTAGCAGACACTTATGTCCAAAGTGTCTTACAATTATTCATACACTGATGGACGCAGGAGCAATTAGGGGTTATGTGTCTTGCTCAAGGACACTGCAGCGTGCTAGCAGGAGGAGCTGGGGATCGAATCGGCAACCTTCGGATTATTAGACGACCCACTCTAGCTCCTGAACTACTGCTACTGTAGGGTGCTACAGGAAGCCTAAATTCCACCAGCTGCCAATTTGTGTTGCGTTACTTATTATGTAATTACTATTAGATAGATAGATAGATAGATAGATAGATAGATAGATAGATAGATAGATAGATAGATAGATAGATAGATAGATAGATAGATAGATAGATAGATAGATAGATAGATAGATAGATAGATAGATAGATAGATAGATAGATAGATAGATAGATAGATAGATAGATAGATAGACAGATAGAGAGATAGATAGATAGATAGATAGATAGATAGATAGATAGATAGATAGATCAATAGATAGATAGGTGGATAGATAGATAGACAGAC